>CAEGAF010165375.1:0-10773 GCA_903067075.1 Micropoecilia bifurca | reverse complement strand
GCCTCCCTTCTGAAGCTGCTGCCCCCGCGACCCGACTCCGGATAAGCGGAAGAAAATGGATGGATGGATGGATGGATAGATGGATGGATGGATGGATGGATAACCTAAGCAGACCTCTCAGCAACAAAGTGAGACAGGTTTGTCTCATCACTTTGCTTTGTTGAGGCTCCACTATTCTGACATTAAGGCTTCGGAAAGTGATGGAAGGTCACCAAATTCATTTTTTGTACTGTACCAATGTACTGGTCGTAAGGGAACCAATGTTTCCTGAGGGAAGGAAATAACTTACACCTGCTCAGGATGTGGTGCCACAACACATTATCAGTAGGGTAAAACTAACCTGTCTCACGACGGTCTAACCCAGCTCACGTTCCCTATTAGTGGGTGAAATATCCAACGCTTGGTGAATTCTGCTTCACAATAATAGGAAGAGCCGACATCGAAGGATCATTAGACCTTGAGAAGGAGTGGTACTGATTATGGAAATGAAAAATGGAGGGGGTAATTACCCAATACAGCAAGATTGTCATAATATTAGTGAATGGAAGGTATTTTAAACTTTTAATTACATCTTAAAAAACTTAAGAGTAGCAGAACTCAAGGGAGTTACCCCAAGAGGTTTCTTTAGGTAAAAATTTGTGAGGGATCAAGGCTCTGCGGAAGCAGGTTTAAGCCTGCACTGATCTGGGGCTTCCAAAGCTGCCGCAGCCTCATGGGTCAAACAGGCTTGTGATGTAAATGACTTCAGGTTGATATCGAGAGGCCACACACCCCACACTCATCAGATATGCATAAAAGGGTTTTGTGTTTCTGGTTAGTGGTTTATATACGTGTCTCAATACACTGCCAACAATTTGATTCATTCATATGAGAAGGAAAAAAAAACAAAGTGATACGACTCACTTTTCTGTCAGAATGCAGTTTTATTAAGTCATTTTTTTATTAACACAGAATAGTTTGATGCAAATTTCACAAAACCCATGAACTGGATTTTATTATAATAGGTAAGGCACACATCTGGGTGAGGATCAGTTCTACATTTCAGGCCATGTAAAGCACAATATGCTCTAATACTGCAGAAAGACAGTATTACATTGTTAGAGCTTTATTGGGAACAGATTTGTCCCCTTTAAATAGCTTTTGTTCATTTGCTGTTCTGAACCGGTGAACCAGAGCTTTTTTTTTTCTTTTTTGTGACTACTTCCTGTTTATCAGCCTTGGTCAGGAGATGACTGATTGAGCAAAGCCAGTTTTTAGTGGAAATTTCCTCCTGTGAAACAGTGAGAGCTTCCTGTCTACTGTCATCACATGCTTTCTCAGGATGAGGCAACGGCTTCATGACATGATCAACTCAACTGAATCCCTCATCAAAACAAGATTGAGAGAATTGTTTCTAAATGGATCTGAATATATGACTGCATTGAAATGTTGTGTACTGGACTGATAATTGTGTATCAGATAAAATATGAAGCTGTTTGTCTTGGAAAGTGTCTTGATTCATGTTGAGAAGTGTTGCTGTACAAACACAACATGAAGTGGAGCTTCATGTTGGGAAGCACCACATGTGCACCACACTGTGCTGACTATACTCAGTTAGACCATAGTTATAATAATGACAACCTTTTAATAAATAAAATGGAGTTATTTTTATGAACTGGACACACACACACACACACACACACACACACACACACACACACACACACACACACACACACACACACACACACNATGAACTTGACACACACACACACACACACACACACACACACACACACACACACACACACACACACACACACACACACATGCCTAGCAGTTAATATCAGCTTTATTGGATATTTTTTTGGGAGTTTTATTGAAGTTACCTGATTCTGTCCAGTTATCATACTGTTCAAACAATGCTTGACTACAAGAACAAAACAGTGCAGAGGATAGAACATTTCATCTCTGGTGTTGGACTGGAGTTAACACTGCAATATTTGAAGAGCTGTATTTTAAGAAAATGTCAATAGTGACAAATGATAATAGTAGTCCTCCTGCAGATGGGAGTCAGACAAAATAGTTTGTCCTGTGAGTTCATTGTAGATAAAATTGGTTTTAATTCATAAAAGGAGAAATGTGAGTGAGGCTGAAAGATGGCTGGAAGATTAAAGCATCTTCACAAGTTGATTCCATTTGCTCTTTAAGAAGAACTATAATCCAAAATAATATATATACCGTTTTTGTCCTTTTCTCTTTCTTACATACTTTCTCTTTCTTGCCACTCTCTCTTTCTCGCACTGTCAGTCTTTGTCTCTCTAACCCTTCCCTCTGTAACCAGATAAGTCTGTCCTATACTTCTACAGCTCTTTGATTGTTAGCTGCAGGTTTCAGATGCCCGTAGAGTGGCTGCACCTTCCAACAGGCAATTGATTGTGGAAGGATGAAACTTTAGAGGGCATCAATGGCTGTGGCAGAAACACACAAGTTCTCTCTCTCTCTCTCACACATGCCAACACACACACACTCACGCACACACACACACTCACGCACACACATGCGCACACACACACACGCACACACACACGCACGCACACACACACACACACGCACACACACGCACACGCACGCACGCACACGCACACGTTAGGTTCACAAACACACACACACACACACACACACGTTAGGTTCACAAACACACACACACACACACACACACACACACACACACACACACACACACACACACACACACACACACACACACAAATACCCCCAACCTCCCACACACAAAGAGCATCACACCTACTCCTGAGCACCAGCAGCAAAAGCCTCTGGTCCTGTCATCATATGTTTAATTAATAATAATGTAAAACGAAAACTGAGAGGTTAAAAAAATAACCACCACCAGCAACAGACAAAACTAACTACAATAAATGCACCATCTTCTTCAAGCCATACAGTTCAAGCCTACGTTAAAATAACAAAAGTAAATTAGGAGGTAAGACACCCTGTTACCATGGCACAGCTAGCAGACTCCCAGCTGAGACACAAATAACTGTGATGAAAACACATGAAGGACTCTGAATGTTTTTTATGACACTGCTACAGGATTAGCAGTGTGATAAAGGCCATGATCCATTCATTTGGGCTTGTGTCCTGATCCTTTTTGGATTGTGATTCTTATTTTGGTTTTGCTATTTTTAGTTAATTATTGTTGTGATTATCTCCTGTGTTCTATCTGCACATTTTGCTTTACTTATGTCAGTGTTAAGCTTTTCTCCTGATAAGATAAAAGATAAGATAAAAGATAAGAGATAAGATAAGATAAGATAAGATATTCCTTTATTAAACCCAAAGTGGGGAAATTTGCATTGTTGCAACAGTACTATGAAAGTTTTCATACTGGACGGAGCAGAACCATATGAAAATATAAAAATCTATATACAGTATACAAAAAATACAAGGGAATATAGAAATACTGAAACAGTATAGTATGAAATATAAAAAATCAGTCAATTCCAGGTGTATATGTTAAGGTAGGCAGAGAGGTGATGTCACACATAGATAAAAGTAAATAAATAATAAATGAAATAGTAATGCAAGTCATATTGCACATAGTGACAGAAAGGCAAGTTATGTTATACATGATGAATTTTGATATTGCACACAGTTGAGCAGTATACCAGTGATAAGTGAGTAAAGCAAACAGGTTTATTGCCTGTAGAGAGTAGAGAGTAGTGAACTACTGAGCGCAGCGGATGTCGGACAGTCTGACTGCGGAAGGAAAGACCTGCGGTATCTTTGCTTCATGCACTCAGGGTGCCGCAGCTGGGCACTAAAGGAGCTGCTCAGTGCTGTCAGGGGGGGTGCATGGGGTGGGACGGGTTCTCCAGCATGCGCTGAAGCTTAGTCCTCATTCTCCTGTCTGCCACTGGGTCAACAGGACACCCCAGGACAGAGCTGGATTTCCTGAGGATCTTGTTCAGTCTCTTCCTGTCAGCAGTGGAGATGCTGCTGCCCCACCAGACCACTCCATAGAAGATGGGTGATGCCACCACAGCATCAAAAAAGGTCCTGAGAAGAGCTGAGAAGAGCCGCCCGCACACCGAAGGACCCGAGTCTCCTCAGGAGATGCAGTCTGCTCAGTCCTTTGTTGTAGCTGTGTGGTCAGTCCAGTCCAGCTTGTTGTTCAGGTGAACACCCAGGTACTTGTAGGTCCTCACGATCTCAATGTCCATTCCCTGAATGTTCACTGGCACAGAAGGAGTGTTTGGACCTGTGGAAGTCCACCACCAGTTCTTTTGTTTTTCCTGTGTTGATCTGCAGACAGTTCCTCTGGCACCATTCCACAAAGTTCTGAGTCAGTTCTCTGTACTTTGTACTGTACTTTTGATTTGATATCTTTTGGTATTTTTGTTCATCTCCTGTGTTTGCTGTGTTGCTCTTCTTCCCTCAGTCTCCCTTCTCAGCACTCTACACCAGTGCTGGTGGTGTTCTGCATTCACCTAATTATACTTACCTGGCTTCCATGCCATTAATCACACTCCCTCAGCATTTAATTCCATCCCTCACTGCTGGTTTCTTCTTTTGGGCTTGCATTGGCTCCATGCCTTGTTCTGCTTTTGCCAAACCTGTAAATCTTATTTATTCTTGAACTCTGGTCACCTCCACCACCAAACATCATGACATATGACTACAAAACACCACCAGCCTAAAGGAACTATATGATTGGCTGGTTTTTACACCATTCAAAAAGTCAGAGTTTGCATGATTGTAGAGAACAGAAAGTAGCAGTCACTGAGTAGATAGTCTTTTTATTTGCATAACAGAGCAGAATAACATGCGATTGCTTCTTTTATAAAACAATAATACAATCTGTGGGTTGCATGGTGGCCTGGTTGGTATCACTGTTGTGTTTCAGTAAGAAGCTAAGGGTTTTAAATCCTGGAGTCTGAATGATATCCCCAACAAAACTATGTATACTAACTTAAAGCTACAGTATGTGACTCTTATAAACAATATGTTTTACATATTTGTTAAAGCTACCACCAAATTGAGCTCTCTGCCTCCTCCCTGTAGTCCTACTGCCATCTGCAGAAACACATCACTGTGTCAGAAACAACCAGTCAGAGCCAGGAGGGTCTTAGTGCAGTCAGTTACATTGTGAACATGCTGCTCAATGTGCTAATGGTGGAGAATCAACTTACATGGAAACTGTTTATCCACTGTCATTGGTGGCCATGGCAACTAGCCTGAGCTTTCCCAACAGGCTCTGTTGTGGCGAACTAGCTGTAGCATGACACACAGCGAGCGAAGGGAGGGTGAGAAGGGCATACATTTATTTTATATAAATAGTGTGTAGATATTATACATGTGGAGGATTCAAGTTACATGTATGGAGATCTGTAGATTTACACCAGCTGAGAGAAACCATTACAGAACCATTTCAAAACCAGTCTACATTCAAGATCATAAGGTGTAATGATTCTAATGATAAGCATGTTGTTTGGATGTTATTTAGGTGTATGTACAAAAATGTTTAGAGTGTAATTAACAGGAAATTCCTGAAACACTGGGGTCACTACACACTTAATCCAGTTTTACATCATCATAGAGCGAGAGCATCCTGCCAAGAGAGAAGCTTTTGCTCCAAACCCAGTCTGCAGCTGACTGTGTAGGCAAGAAAAATCTGACTTTTTATAGCAATGATAAGCAATACACTTGTAGAGGTCAAGGTGAGAGTTTAAAACCAAACCCTGGGGCACTTAACGAGCATGTTGCTGACACCATTATGCCCTGGAGGTGTTTTGCTGCTAGTGGGACAGGAACTGGTACATTGCATGAGGAGATCTTCAACCTCAGCTCAAACACTTGAATGGTAAAGATCTAAAAAATAATCCCAGTAACATCAGAAGGCTAGCATTGAACTGACAGAGTAACCCTCCTAAAATTGTCAACCCTGAAGAAAAGAAGTGGGTCATTTTTAAAAATTGTCATGCATAATAATTTGCAAAATGCTTTCTGTAAGATAATTCTACTCTTGAATACAGAAAGGGTCAAACAAATCATCAACATTAGTGGGACATTCATGTCTGTGATAATTTCATTTAAATTTCAGAAGTTAGTATAATGAAAACAGCAACACATGGCCTGTGTCCTCCTTTTCATCAAGCTGGAACTGGACTAACATCTGGAGTTTTTGATGGATGGGTGGAAGCTCACTGTGTGTGACAGTGATGAAGCAGCTGCCATAAGAAGCTAATTTAAAACCCAATGTTTTTCCATTTCCCTATTTACTCCGGGACTATTGACAAACTGTGGGTTCTCTGCAGGGGGCACTGGGTGAAAAAGCTCTGGCTAATGCAGAGGAAGATGGATGAGATGGCTTTGGTGAAATGCTTTGGTTGTGATTCATGCTGTCACTGCAGGTGAGTATAAATTAATTAATCCTGGCTTAGATTCTTTTAGGAATGAACACAATTGATTTACTGAAAAAGTGGATGCCTTTTCTGTAAAGTTTTCCTTAAATGTTTGTAGCTTTTATAGCTGATTCACTGCCAAACAAAATGAGTTATTCCATCACTCAGCAAGCTGGCTGACCAGATGACAGAGCTCTGTCTTTAAGGCACTTCAGGGAACTGATCTGTTTTCTTTAGTCTTTCAGCTGACATGCTGCAGCTATGTTATAATGCCTCTCTCAGGGCTCTGCACTACAAGGAATCTCCCATAGCTTGTATTTCACCACAAAAGTTATCACTTCTCTACAACAGTCTAAAAAACTCGCTTAAAAATGTCAACATCTTTTAAAACTAATACATTTCACTTTTCATTTTTGTTGTGATGAGGTTAGAATCCATTTTTTTAACACTGTTTTAGTTAAATGCGCAGCTTCTGGGTTCCTGAGAGGACAAAATGAAGGAAAACAGGTTAAAAGGAGGTACATAAGTTAACTTAAGGTCAGTGAAGGCTGAAGGGGATTCAAAGCAGTTGGGTGGAAAGGGGGTAACAATGAGTCTGCAGGGAGGAGGGAGTTAGTTTGGGAAGCAAGAACTAATCGCCCTGGTACTTGGAACAGGTTTTTCTATCTCTTGGACCAAAGTTCCTCCACATGGACTTTTCTAAAATAAATCCTTTGAAAACAGGCTTTCATGGGTCTAGATTTTTATTAAAAGGAAATGTGTTGTACAAAAGTAGTTAATTGGTTCATGTCTTCATATATCATCATAGTGATAGAGATGGAATTATCTGGTGAAGCAGTCTTTGCAGAAGACTAAATAGTAGTTCAGGATTCAGTCATTTATTAATTGCTAGGTGTCTCTGCTTGCTGCAGAGATCTAAAACACTTTGGCACCAGTACGCACAGTACACACATGTAACAAGTCAGAATAAAGGTGCTGAGACCAGAATTAGCCCATTGTTTTATTCTATAGACAGTATATTCGCTTTATATTCATTTTATATCCTTTTTTTACTGTCAATGTCAAATTTATTTATATAGCACTTTTAAGAACAGGTTAAAACTGCATCAAAGTGCTGTACAAAAATGAAACAGAATACAATAAATTGATGACATCAATAAAATATAAATAAAACTTCACATCAAAAAAGTTACAGTATCAGGCCTCCATTAAATGCCAACGAATAAAAATAAGTTTTAAGAAGTGAATTAAAATGGCTGAGACTGTGGGCAGATATAATTCAGAAAGGTAACTTATTCTAGAATAATCAGTAGAGTGATCAATATGCCTTTTACGGTGGTGATTGTGTTAACAAACACATGTAAGCAACAGCCAAACAGGTATTTCCATTTCACATGTGTATTAGTGATTATATTCTATTCAAATCAGTTTATTTCTATGTTCACAACAAATGTAATTTCAAAGCACTTTACAAAAATAATTTTAATTCAGTCACATTCCAGTTATCAAGCAGTACAGCATGCTCAGTTAATCATTGCATCATTAACTTATGACACAATGCATAAGTCAATGACAAGCACCCAATTTTGCAAGTAATATATTGAAATGACCCTTAACTACTTTAGTGTTTTCTCTAACTAACCACCTGGATCAGTTGGTCTGGATGTTCTAATCACTGACATTTCCAAATAACTAAATAAATATTAAAAGTGTTTCATAATGTGAAAACTGTTAAGTTGTTTAAAATAAATTCCTGAATTTTCAAATCTGGGCCTGGAGATTAAACATGACTAAGCATTACGGACCTTTTAACCCTGTGGAGTACAGATGGCCTTCTCTCAAAGTGGATGGACTTAAAACCACCGATTCAATTCAACTCTGTGACTGTGGAAGTCGAACTGCTATTTTACTCTCTGAAGAGAAAGACTTGGCGAAATGTGTGTGTTGCTGGCCAACATGGTGCACAGTCATCACAGAGACTGTGATGACTGTGGCAGATAGATGCCACACTCATGTTAATGAGGTCTACATGCACCGTGAAGCATGGTGGGCGTCTTAATAAAAAGCAGACTGGTGTGTGTTTGTGTGTGTTCAGTGAGTTGCATACTTCAGAGAGGAGGTGTGACACACCATAATGCTTTTCATTCCCCAATAAACACGTAGCACTTCCTGTTGCCAGACCTGCTCCAAACAGGAAGCAATGGGGTTGAAGTTGTCTGTGCTGGTCTGATGATTTAAGGATTATTAGTGTGGATCAGCACAGAGGGAAAAAAGGTGACTGTTCTCCCACAGTGATTTTGGGTTATTTAGTTACACCAGTGTTGTGGTTCTACGCCCTGTTCTTATCAGTTTTGGTTTCTGTGTCTAACACTCCATTTTTCTTATGAAAGGCTCAGGATAAGCTGATAGATATTAAAAGTTAGGTATTCCTACCTAGAATTATAAATCACTTTTCAGAGACACAAAACTATTCAGCGGAATACAATTAAATAAATTTAATTAAATTTAATTAAAAATAATAAGATGACTTAAATTAATTTTAAATTGCTGTCAGTTACTTTTAGTAAGTTACTTTGAACTTGTGGTTGAAAAGTTCCTCCAACTCATTCTCCTGGAGCTGGATTAAGTTAGAAAAAGTAAACTTTTGATAATTGTGCTTTTCTTCTGTGATTTCTGTGTTTACAGCATAAATCAAGGTACAAATGTTTTATTTTATTTTTTTTTTATTTTTCTGAGCCAGTTAATTTATCTAATCTGACTCATGAAGAGAGATTAATTCCAGCGTTTTCATGAACATAAACACGTCCAGATAAAAGAAAATTGGGACAAGTCTCCATGAATTATTTTATCTGAAAGTGAACTACTAGTTATAAAAAAAGACATTATTTGGAAAATATTTATCTCAGATGTAAAAACAATACAGTAATAATACTGTAGGTTATTTTGTTTTTATACATTTTAATAAATTATTTTTGCAGGAATGTCGCCATGTTTTTCACACTGCAATGCATTCTGGGTAAATTACATGAAAAGGTCCAACTGCCTGGCTCCTCCAGCCAAAACAGTGATGAGAAACGTGATTAAGTCTTTTTAATTTGAATTGGAGCGCATTGAAAATGATCGGGACATAGAAATCAGAAGAGGTGATGAAGATGAAGAGGAGCAAACAGAGGAAGAGGACAGAGTTGGCAGTAGGAGCTGGTGTTTTGCTGCTGCGTTCAGCTTCATAATGAAACAATGAATGACACTTACCTCTAGTCCAGTGGTCCTCAAACTCCGGCCCGCGGGCCGAATCCGGCCCGCATCCACATTTGGTCTGGCCCCCTGAACAATACCAGAGAGCATTCAATTTTTTTTCATTTACCGTATTTTCCGGACTATAAGCCGTGTATATGTGGATTTTTCTTCAACCACCAGGGGGCTCTTTAACAGTGAATCATTGGAAGTCTTGGTTATTTGCATTCCAACATTGAGCCCACAAGTAGCAAAATGAGCAA
This sequence comes from Micropoecilia bifurca, assembly GCA_903067075.1. Lineage (NCBI taxonomy): Eukaryota > Metazoa > Chordata > Actinopteri > Cyprinodontiformes > Poeciliidae > Micropoecilia > Micropoecilia bifurca. Next base: position 872 of record CAEGAF010165375.1, on the reverse strand, counting down.
GAAACATATCAGATGTCTTTGGAAAGTTTATTTTTCAAAGGGGAAAAAGCCCAGAGAAGAGACAGGAGAATGGATTTATCCCGGACCGGTAGGTGATACCCACACAGTGGCGCAAACCACGATAAGGTGGCAGCCCAAGGAGGAGTTCTGGGGTTCACAATGCCAAACTCCGTCCATCTCTCTCAAAGTTTCCCTTTTTTAGTTCACAGTGTCAGCATTAGGGAAGATAGACTAGATTATCGATTTTACTTATTTGATTATTTCTGCTACTGAATTAAGCTGTACTGGCCCTTGCAAAATTGCCTTACTAATAAAATAATTAGCATTAAGAAAATCTAAAAGATGTTGTGGACATTCAATTAATGAGTCACCTTAAAGTTCTTTGATGGTTGTAAAATAGCTATGAAGTTTGATTCTGGGAGGAGAAAGTGGAACATGCTTTATAGGTAGCTTTTAGCCAAAACTAAAACAACATCTTTGGGACTCGCCCGAGTCCCTAAATCCAACCTGGTTCAGTAATAAGTGCAAGTTGTAATAAAGAGAAAGAGCGACTGTTAACAGGTGTGCTCTGTGAAACTAGTTGGTTGCAGGCTTTTCAATTCCGCTAATTCACAGAGTGAAAAAGGTGGGACATCAGGATGGAGGGTCGTTAGAAACCAGGCTAGTCTTTCTCGCAGCCAGCTTAATCAGAGTTTACTTCAGTTCTGGACAGGGTAAAATCTTGGCAGATTTAGGAAACTCAATTCACCCGTTAAATGGAGAGCTGGAACCACATATCCCTCCTCTGGGAAGGGGAAATAGAGAGAGAGAGAGAGAGAGAGAGAGAGAGAGAGAGAGAGAGAGAGAGAGAGAGAGAGAGAGAGAGAGAGAGA
>CAEGAF010165356.1:0-41423 GCA_903067075.1 Micropoecilia bifurca | reverse complement strand
CCGGTTTAAAAGGCCGGTGGAAACACAAGCAAAGCGTGCGGAGCCGAGCCGGCCGGGTCGGTGGAAAAGGGGCATTAGAAAGCTTTGTTTCCTGGCAGAAAATATCCGATAGGGAGGGAACGTCACATCACGATGCGAGCCAAACATAAAGAAACGAGGTGCGGGACATCACATCTGAGCCTTGTGTATGAAGAAGAAAGTCAGAATAAGCGCAATGTAATCTAGTCCGGGTTGCTCTGGAGCGATGTTTTACACTTCCACTCGAAGTGTGGGTTGTGTAGATTTATACCTGGAGATATGGAAAACTAATTCCACACACAGTATGGAGGAGGGGGAGGGAAAAAAAGTAAAAAAAATGTGAAATGTGTGGCGCAATCCAGGCTGCCGATCTGATCTGAGATATCTGTAAATCAGTAAATCAGACTAACCAGTGGTTTTTAGGCAGAAACACAGTATGAAAGCATTTAATATGTTAACATTCACAACACAAAATTACACAGAAGCTGCGATAAGCATTTTTATTTCAACCAAAACGTTTCCATCGTCTGTGAGCCGAGTAATGTTTGCTGAGAAGGCTTTGGGGAGGAAAAAAACTAAGGACGGTTCAGAAACTATTAAAAAATATCTTTCCTCATGTTCAGTGATATCTGGAAGACGTTACAGATTACTGATTAAGGAAAAGATTATTCAGAAAATCAAAACTTTGGTTTTAGAAGGTTGTTGACGTTTCAGCTTACATCTCGCATGTCTGCAGCTCAATCAGCTTGGGATGTGGGAGCACAGATTATGGACGAGGTTTAATAGCTTAGCATCATCCGTATTCATTCATCCTCTATTAATATATGCTGTATTTCATTTAAAATGTTTCACCATGTTCCTTTAACCAAACGAAGACATATTATACCGGGCGCACTCAGTCAGCAGCCGCCACTAGTCACATGTTCTGGTCTTGTAGCATGATTACTGGGTTGCTATCTTTCAGGCTTTTTCTCATGTCTGTATAAAAGATTTGAATCGTGACCCATTTGTAGCCTTTTTTTGTTGTTTTGTTTTGGTGTTCTATCAAACAGACGTGTTTATTTTCAGTATAATATAATTGCTTCTGCATGTCTGCACGGTGACACTTTTGAAATGGAAGAATCCTCGACCGCCATCTTTTGTCATGTGGGTGGGACATGTAATGATGTGTTTACAAAAGGAAAAACTGCGACACAGTCCACAAGATTCAGTGAAGAAATACAATAGAACCCGGTCCGGTCTTTCTAGAGCATGAGAGTAGATCTGTGAGTGCGTACAGGACGTGTTCTGGATTTTGTTTCTACAAGATGGAACTCTCTAGAGTTTCTTTTCAGATTTTTTTCCAGACATTTGGTTTTGTCAGGCGACGCACCGCAGGACGATATGCATCATTAATACAGCTTTGTTTTTGTCTTTGTTGCTTTTCTCTGTATTAAAGGAAAAAATATTCTGAATGATCATTTGTTTTAACTCAAAAGTTCTGGCCTGTACTTAATGATGCAAGGTAGACAAATATGAGCATGGAGATTCCTCGGCTTCCACGAATTTTAAAACAATCAAATCAAAAGAAAACATTTTAGGAATCTCATGAAGCATCACGTCACATCCCGCTAAACAAACGTGCCTATTAATACATGAAAAGAGCATTCTGTTAAAAAAGTGCTTTGTTCACAACCAAACAAAGAAGGAGACCAAAAGGTAGATTGTAGATTAAAGCTGCAGTTTGTAACTTTTACAAACATGTTCTTTGACAAATTTGTTTCAACTGTCACTATGTTGTCACAGTATAACTCAATCTGTGAAATAAAGCTCCTCTTCCTTCTCCCTGTTGTCCTACTACCATCTGCAGAAAAGCAGTGCCCTGATCAGAAACAACCAATCAGAGCCAGGGGGAGGGTCTTATAGATGTCAGTCATGCTTGTGTACGTCCTCTTCAATGTGTTATGTGTAAGCCAGTTACCGTTCCAGGAAAACAGTTTATCGGCTGTCATCTGTGGCCATGCTAGCTAGCTTGACTCTGGTGTGACGAAGCAGCGTAGCCAGTGGAGAGAAAGGGGTAAGGTGTGAAGCACATGAGGGTATTTGACAGTGCTAACACCCTCCTCCTGGTGTTCTATCAGATAGCCATACACTGTCAGCATAGCATACGTGCAGTGAGTACGCATGGCTGCGCATACGCATTAAGAAGTCCCACCGTCAGTGGAGTTGTCAGTTCAGCATGTGAAAGATGTTATGACGAAAATAAGACATTAAATTGTTTATATGATAACTAAATAGATATACATGCGTTGTCGTGATTTCAAAGTGTACTTAAAACAGAGTTTAGTGAGGTCAACTACAACACATGCCCGTGTAAAACTCATTAACCTTCTTAACCGCTAAGTCAGGATGCCATACAGCTGTTAATAACAAGGTGTATGATGATCTATGTCATGATTCTATGTTGATTATTAAATAAAACCATATGTTAATACGCTGAGCTAAGCGTATGACTATGTGACAGCGTATGCTGATCTGACAGAACACCAGCTCTGATTGGTTGCTTCAGATTACCGAGTGTATTTCTACAGATGGCTATTGGACCACAAACATTTCACAGATTATTTGTCCCATGTTATAATATCAACAGATAGTAACACCTTCAACAAACATGTACAAAACATGTTTTTCATAAATGTTACTCAGTTCAGATCAACAGTACAAGGTAACATGTACAACTCTTGCATCGGACTAAAAATGACCAGATTAGAAAGTCCTCAGCTTTCCTACGGCGTTGCGTTTCATGGAAGCGTACACCAGCATCTTATCTCCCCTTTGCTGCTGCTCCACTGATGACTGGTTTCATGAATACAACATACCTGTGATATTCACAAAAATGTCATGAATGTAACCACAGAGCAGCAGGGAAACCAAGCGAGAGTCTTCCAAATAAAAAGCCCTCTCAGCCCTGATGCAGATGGAGCGTCGTGAGGAAGCAGGTGTTCTTTGCTGCCTTCCCCTCCCACAGAGGGAGAAATGGAAGGTGGCGTTTTCTTTCTATCTCAAAATGGTTTTTATTGTCACCAAGCCTGTTTCACATCTGTCTCACATCCTTGTGGTTTTACGATTGAGTTCACTTTAACAGGCCATGAGACTTTCAATCTCTACGGCAATTTGCCCAGCGGTGCGCGGCGGTTTAAACACATGTTGTAATTTGTGTTAGCCACCTCTAGAAAGAAAACCAAAGATTTTAAAGCTAAAACATGAGCATCCCTGTTATATGTGTTTATAGAAATATGATAAAAAACCATTCATGGATGCATCAACAGTGAAAAAAAAATTAAAAAAAATTTAAAATCATATTTGAAATGGAGTTGTAAATGAATGTACATCGTTTTGCCACATAGGGGCATCTGTAGCTGTGTAAGGTACACCAAGAACCACAAAACAAGATTTTTTGTGAAAATGAAGTAGCATCAGATTTTATTGTTTAAAGAATTTTTTAACCATAACCCATTTCTCACGCTAAATCTAGAGTCACAAGGTGGTGTTGGTAGAATTTACCCAACTATAGTAAGCTTCCTGCTTTTGGAGTGGCTTTGCGTTCACATATGCATTTGAACTGCACCAAAGATCATGTAAACCGAAAAGAGACCCAGCTGTTTAGGAGGACCAGAGTTCTATTGCACATTCAAAAACCCCCCAAACAAAACGGACATTAAAGACAAACTGACCAGAGTGTGATTAAAGAGGGTCAAACATGGCGGGTGTGAATGCACCCCTAGATGATATAGGGTCTATCTTTGGAAACAGAACGTTATCCCTGTGAGTGAGTGGATTTCCTTCACAGTTGTATGTTCGGTTGATTGGGTTTTTTTCCCTTAGGAATGCGTGTGTGTATGTGCGCGTGTGCATGGGTGGGTGAGCATATTTGATTGGCCTGTGTGTCGATTATATTCAGGGAGTTAAACTGTTGATTGTAAGCTGGTGGGATGATTCAATAATAAGGATTTGGAGAGCAGAAAACTGGGAAAGGAACACTGACTCAAGCAAGAGAACGGACTTTGAAAACAAAAACACAACATGACATCAAAGCAATTAAATACTGAACCAGAGTCAAACGCAAATGTGTAAATTAATTGCATCAAAGGGAGAAAAAAAATCAATTTCTTGCATGCTTGAATGTATCTACTGTATACACAATTCATATATTTTGATGATGAGTACATAGTAAATTATCTCAATATTGAAAAATTGAAAGAGCAGGCAAATATTTTATGCTGATAAAAATCAGTGGAGAGAATGCTGGCATATTCAGTGGATGTGTATCATCAATATAAAATATGACTGAAACACACAAAGTGTCCTGCTGTTTCTGTATATCTATGTGTCTGTATCATTTGGTAGAGACATATGTGATTCGTCTCTACCCCTGCTCTACCTCAGACAAATCCTATTAAAAAGGAGAGATTCTCAGTAAAGATGATGTTAAAACTATTTGTTCTGAGACCTGCTGGTCAGAACTCACTGCTTCCAGTTTCTGCAGCTGCTCCACCAAATGTAGAATCACATTTTTCATCCTTAACTTGTGATATACCTCACAGATTATTGGCCAATATTTAACAGTCTCAACGGCCCAAATTTAATATTCACCTTTTTACTTCATTTAGCTCATTTATATATTTAAAAAAAGATTTCCTAAATATTCCAAACAGACACTGCCTGTATTTTAAAGCTGTGGAATATTTCTGGAAATATATAATATATATATTATACTAGGTAGTTATGTAAGCAGGCTGGAAAGTAAGTATAGAAAGATAGATATAGGTAGTGAGCTAGTTAGTTAGGCAAGCAGGTAGGAGGGAAAGTAGGTAGGTTGGTGTATAGGTAGGCAGTTATCCTGCCAGTAGATTGTTCCACCTGAACTAAATTGCAGTTCCTCCAAAGTCCTCTTGACTGTTTTGCTGATGGTTTCTCCACCTGAGAGGTGGGTTGAGGCAGAAAACCAAGTCTTACATATGCTTGCAGTTGTCCCATAGTGTTCTGTTTTCTTATGACAAAATGGTTCAACCTGTCTGCTGTATATACTTTAATCTTCACGAGGCTCTCAAGAGCAGGACACTACAGCTGAGATTAAATTATGCTCTCGTTATATGTTTAAACACAAGTTTGCTGAGAATTTTATTTAGTCACATTAAAAGAAGCTAAATACAAATCCGTGCCACATTAGTCTATTTTTATGGTTTTATATGGTTTCCCTTCCATTTTACAGTTATGTGATTGTTTGTGATACTCAAATAAAATTCTAATTAATTACACAGAGCTGAGTGCTTGTTGTGCAGTAAAATATAATTTTTGCTTATCTATCTATCTATCTATCTATCTATCTATCTATCTATCTATCTATCTATCTATCTATCTATCTATCTATCTATCTGGTGATGTCACTTGGTGCGCCTCCCCTGCAGTCCGCATAAGGACTGGAATATTTAAATATTTCTCCTCCACTTCAAACTTTTCCTCTTTTCCTCCCTCCTCGGCGCTGCCTCCAGTCAGAGCACCGGGTAAACGGTGGGTGTGATGCCGCTGAGCGCGTGGCTTCCGTACCGCTGTCAGCGCGCGCTCTCTGCGGTTCCTCGGTCATAAAAAAGAACAAGAAGACGCCGTGAGGCGGCAGCTCCGCGTAAAAGAAGGAAAGGACTGAGGACCCCCGGAGGAAAGTGGCCGCCCGGAGCCTGGCAGCATGAGGGTCCCTCTGAGCGTCCTGTACCCGCTCCTTTCCCTCACCGTGTTCGGACTCTATCCGTCCATGGTGAGTTTGCTTCTCCCTACATTTTGCCTCGTCTGCTGTCCCACACTTGTTCCTTCTGAATGATAATGAAATGCTGCACTTACTGCCATTTATTTTGGAGTTTGATATTCGGAGCGATGCGCCGTTGCTCGTTGCTTTATACCCACAATACAAACTCAACTGAAAACTCCGAAGATAAGATAATTTTACTGACTTAGCCTGATTTAATTAGACTAGTAGATTTAAAGTTGGGATACTGGCTTTATGGCACGGTTCCTCGTTTGTTCAGAAAAAAACAGACTGAATATATTTCTGTGAGAATTAAATATGTTAAAATGAAACAAGAATAAGCAACAAGCACAACATTAGCAACAGTGACTGCCTTCATCAATGGTGATTCTCCATCTTCCAACATAACCTGTGCACTATTAAAAATTGTCTGTAAAAGTAACTGTAAAAAACTGTGAAAAGGCTAAATTTATCATAACTGATAGTGATCAAGCTACACTTTCATTTTTTTCCTCCAAACTGTCATTTATGTTAAAGGAGACATTAGATATTACAGTTAGGGAAAAAAATCCTGAAACTAACTAAAATTACATACAATCAAGATTACACTTCTGTATCAAATTTCTGTAGATTTAAAGAAACAGAAAATGATCTTATGATTTTCTACTTTACATCATTTCATTTCAATCTGTTAGATTTGAAGCTTAATTAGCCTTAGACAAAAATAAGGTATTAACTATCACACTGAAATCAAATGAAGTATATTTTACTGTGACATACAGGGTGTTTGTAGTTTGTGTAGTAAATTTCTGGCAACAGCATTTTGCAGGATTTTACCATTAATTCCATATTTTTTATTTTTTTTTACAATGCATTTAGACCTTATGTGGCTTGTGTGTATGCTGTGCACTATCATGTGTTTGTGTCACAACCTCAGTACCCTGCACAAAATAGAAGAAAAACACATTCATCTTTATGTCTGCCTGTTCCTGTCAGGATGCTGACTTATTGCTTGAACCTAACCTTGAGCAGTTTTGTTGGCAATGGAGATGCATGCTCAGATCATGGTAAGACTAAAGTGCAATAACAAAAAGTCGCATATGAGAAATGGGAGGGACACGGTGCTGCTTGGGGATCTGGGTCTCTGTGTGTTAGTGATAGTGGGGGAGCTGCTGTCCGCTCGGTGAATCCGCAACCTCGTTGATCTGCTTCCCAGCCTTTGCAGAAAAAAAGAGGCGTCTTCAAAGAATTCAAACCAGTTTTCTAAATCTTTTTCTTTTTTTAAGGGTTCTGTGAAGACGTAGTTGCTCATTCGCTCTCTAAAATCAGATTCTTTGGTTAAGAGATTTGTGACTAATCAATTAGAGCACTAATCACTAGTCAGTGCCAGTTTTGTTAGTCAGATCATGCCTTATGTCATTTGCCAAGAGGAAATACGGTTCAGGGCTGTTTTTATTTTTTGTTATTAAAATCATTTGACATACCTTTTCTAGATATGCACAAGATTGACTGATTCAGATTTTTCGATTTGAATGATTAAGAACAGAGAATAGAGGGGAAAGTGCAGAGAAAGAACTAAAATATGTATTAATTGTACAATATGTACTACAAGATATTTAGATTTCAAACCTTTATTTTTCTTTGATTAGTATCTGTTTTTTTTTTAAAAATGTTCAAGATACAAAATTGTTTGTAGCATTTTCTGACTGGAAATTGTAGGATTTCTCAGTTTTGACTATTTAACAAATACAAGGTGTTTGACCCATTGTTCCCAAATCAGACACAGTCAAGAGAGAATCAGCTAATCAGGTCTGCTGGCCAACAGATTGGTGCGTTTCTACCTGTTCCTGCTCAGTGCTTGTCGAATGCATTTGGTCTTGATATTTTAGAAGGATTTCTAAAGTTCTCTGTTCATAAGAAAGTCGTGAAATTACTTTCGGTGAACTATCCCTGTGCAATTATCTCTGTGCATATTGTTGGCTCTATGCAGGCAGTTTTTATCTTTCATCAGCTTCTGATAATAATTGCCAAGCTGCTATTAAGGCAAAAAAAAAAGGAGACATTATTTTATCTGGAGCTGCATGCAAATTGCTTCAGCCTTTCAGCCTCGGTGTTTTCGATTTGTCTGGGAAGACGAACCTTTCATGGTATTATACAGAGCTGGAAATGATTAAGCTGTCAGTCTCGGGCTGTCAGGCCTTGTACAGGAGGCTTTGTTCAGGGGTGGCAGTCATTACTTCTCGGCATTTAACTGTATGTGTTTGCGGATGCCCCAGAACGACCCCTGCAGCCGTTCACACAAGCTTTAGCTTTGCAGTTTTGGGGAGAGCATTTTAACTAGCCGCTTTCTGAAATAAAGGGAGTATATGTTGAGCTAATGGTATGGATTTTTCTTTGTTGTGGTGATTCGGTTTGGCATCTACTGCTGCTGCAGTGTTCATGAAAGATCCCTTAAGAGCTTTTGGGAAGTAATGGAATATTTGCATGGAGATGTTTTCCCTCTTTCATCTTGGCCTGCTGGATAGTTGCACAGTGGTTTCTAATGGGACCCAGTTACTATTCTCATCATAACTACAGTTAAGGTTTGGCTCCTGTGACTGGAAGACATGTGGTTAAAGGAGACAGATCATCTTAAGTTTTGTAAGCTTTATGTCATGTCATAATGTTATTCACTCATGAAAGCCCAGAGTTTTACCCCCCAAAACTCTGCCATGGAGTTGCAGTCCCACAGAGCATCCCGCCCCTGCAATGTCCTCGCTCAGCTCCATCAGACTAGCAGCAAGTTCACACAAACTACGTCTCAGTCCAATGCGCCAAAGAATGGTTGTTTATGCCACCATGAGATGTTTTTGTTCTTTTATTTCATAATGAGGGTCCACCTGAAAACATAGTATGATTTTATTGGGTAGGAGTTCATAAGTTTCTTACTAGGGGTGCACCGATTTATCGGCCAGTTGATTTATCGGTGCCGATTTTCTTAATTTTGGGAAATTGTGAACAGCTGATTTTTACACGTGAAGCCGATCTTATCCACCAATCTTATATAGCTTGGCAAATGTGCAAGAATCAACCACTGTCCTCTTTTGCTCTCTGGTGAGAAAGGTTTGACTGACAGACCAGCTCTCCAAGTTATATCTGCATGCTTATAATTAACAATAGTGACCCCACTGTTGCCAACTTGACAATGTTCTTGATATATTGAGTAACATTTCAGACAAAAAAAATTGGTATCGATCAAAATCTGAATTGGCAGGGTAAGCTTTTTGAAAGATCGGCGATCGGTCAGAAAACTGCAGTCGGTGCACCCCTACTTTTTACTTCTTCGTACTCCTTATTGTGCATGTTAAGATTATTGTAGTACAAAAAATATCTGTCTTTTGCACTCCTTGTTAATGTCTGTTACTTTTAAATTGTTTGGATGGCGTGCTGAAGGTTGAGTGTCGAACAGAGCAGGAGTTTCTTAAAAAGGCATAGGCCCAATTTCAAGGCGTTAAATTTCTTTTATGTCATGTTTTATACAAAGAGCATTTTGATTACAACTGAAGGTAACAGTTACTTGATTGTGCTACAAAATGGCACTATGTTCCTGGAAAATACATAATACCCCTTTAATAGAGTATAATGTAAAGGTAATGACAAAACCCTAACATGGTACATAATTTGGCTACTGATTTTATTACAGTTAAGAACAGTATAGCTTAGGGCTGCACAATATATCAAATTTGGGTTTATTGTGGGTTTATTGTGATATTAGTGCAGTGCTTGATTTAAAAACACTTCATACAATCCTAGAAAATTTAGCTTCAATAAAGCAAATAGAAGTGGTTCATGAAATTGAAATTTATTATCAAACACCTTTAGTGATCATTTTGAATATTGGTGCATTTTTATGAAAATGTGGGTCCATATCGACAGCAAACAATAACATAACTGCTATGTTAATATCGGCCAACTTTTATGGGGCTTATGTCATATATTATGTTAAAAAAAAGACTTGACATCAGTCAACGTTCCTATACAGACCAAGCGGCCACCATCACTCAAATCTAAAACAGATGGGAAAGAAATGTCATCGCTTGGCAGCTAGGAAGAGAGAAGCTGTTCAAATGAGAGCTCAGACTGCATGCAGTGTCTCTCGTTGGCAAATCACATAACTATGTTGATGCCAGGAAGCCAATCAGATGGAAAGATTCAAACTGGAAACATAAACAGATTTGTATGGATTAAAGTTCAGAAGACAATTATGATAATCACCCACGTTTGCTTCAGCTCCACCATCCACAGCAGGATCTGTCAGGGCTTGGCGATCGTCGTAGTAAAATGTGTAAGGTTAAACATCTTCCGATTCAAAACACACGATTTAGATAGACTCTGCTGAAAAAAATTCTCAAAAAGTAGGTTTCCGCTGCCATCTGATCAGCTCTATCCTGCTGTGATGTCGTTAGACAATGCAAACGTTTTTGAAGCATTTAGTGAAATTTTGCAGTGGGCATTCATATGCAGTTTTTACTTCTGTGTAAATATGTCAAGGGAATTTACACCACGTAATAGCGACTCTAAAGACTACTTACACCCAGATGACTTAGAGTTTTGTATACAGAAGGACTGAAGCTAAAATGCATGTAATTTTTTTCATTGTGAAGCTTAGTTTGTTTCAGAAAGTTGGGTTTAAAAAATTCCTTGCCTTGGTCTATTTTCCAAACACAAACACCAGATCTCCTGTGAAACATTGTATGCCCATAACACACTTACAGAGAAAGTTGTTTATACAGTAAAATGTCTAATATGAATGTTAAAATATGAAACATTTTTCTGTTTGAGTTGGCTATGCTCCCTTTGAGAGATTTTTTACAGACTAAAAAGCTCTTTCTCTTGATTTTTAACTTCTAAAAAGGAATTTGATGATGCAATGCACAATTTTAAATCAATAGGTCATGACTAACATGACCTTGATGCGGCAAAGCAAACCAAAACAATCCCCCTACATCATGGAAAATGTGGTGGATGTTTCCTGATTAGTTTTGTTATACAATACTTTCACATTTCTGCATATCTGCCTCAGGTCTCAGTAGTGCAGGAAGATGCATAATTCCATTCAAAGATTTTTATTAGAGTTTCGGTATTGTACATTTGGGAGACACAGAAAAGCTTTGATGTAAAATCTGTTTTACCTCTGGCTGTATGTATGTTCAAGGTTGGTGTCAAGATTCCTCTCCATTTGCCTCTACTCATCTTCCCGTCAACTCTGAACAGCTTCCCTGTTCCTGCTGAAGAAAATAGGGTTCTGCCACCAGTGGGCAGTGGTGTGTTCTGCAGTGTTAGTTGCTGTGTTTTATATTTAGCTAAATAAGGTCAGCTGTGGACTCATCTGAGCAGAGCAGCTTCTATCAACATGCTGATTTTTGGCAAACTGCAAACAGCATCTTATATTGCTGCATTCATCCACTAGGGGTCACTACAGTTTATTTCAGTGTTTAAAGGTACTTAACAGTGAACTGGAAGTGGGGGATTTTGTCGCCATCTTTTGACGCAAGCAAGCTAAACTAACCTTAAAGCTACTTCTTACTTACGTTTTTGAGTATTGCCCAACATGGTGAGTTGAAGTTGGATGTTGTAAAGTTTTGAGAGATTGTTTTTCATTCTACATGTGGGTTTTGGCAAGTTAGCTCTAAGCTATGCCAGTGTTTCATGGGTTATTTTGTACATTAGCAGCTAATAGCTCTCGTTTATTGCACAGTGGTGCTTACGACTGATGTGTTCAAGGAGTAAATGCACTTGAGTTTGTTGTTCAAATCAAACATAATTGGTGACGTTATGCTCATATCAGACTTTAAATATTTAAATCTGTGTTTAAGTTTGTGTTGATTTGGATGTACAAGATTAAGATTGAAGTCCATGTAACAACACTGCTGCATGTTTATTTGTACTTTACAGTCATGTTTTATGAAATGGAATATGTGACTCAATGAGGTACATTTGTCATAATAAAGTACAGTTTGAATATAATAACCTCTAAGAAGGTATTAACCTTTCATTAAAGTCACATTTTTACATAATTATTTTTTGTATTTGTCTGATGTAAATGCTTATTTAGCAGGAGTAAATGGAATATTTATTTAACCAGAAGTAAAGGCTTGAGAATAATATAACATTTTCAATAACATTCCAATTGACTGAATATGACTGTGTTTTCATTGGTATGAGATGTTGATTCTTTTGAAATTGATGGAATCTCTATCCAGTCTTTCACATTTTTCTTCCAAAGAAAGCAAAGCACTAGTAAAAGAATAACAAAGGTCAAAACATAACTTTTAAAGACAGAAGTTTTACTGTGTAATAAGGCTGTAACCATTTTTCATGCATTCTGATCCTGCAATGTTTATAGACCTACATATATTTGACGTACTTTACCCATTTGACTAATATTACTTTATTATTCAAACGACTTTCATGCTGCAGTTGTGCTGAAACGACATTTAACTAAAGTCCTATCAGGTTTAGAGTCCCAGTTGACGGCGTTTCAACTAAAAACCTAGAGGTTGGAGTCCTTGTCAAACCGCGTTTTGACTAAAGTCCCAGATTTGGTTTGAGTCCCAGATAGGGACAGGGGTGCAGGTGTTGTCCTCCCTGGTTGAAAAGGGGTGCAGGTTTTAATGTTTTTATCTTTTTTTATCTTTTTTTTTTTTTTTTTTTTTTCAAAATCTCTCTTTCTTACTGTTAATTCAATGCCACATGCTGTTTTCTTTTAATTATGTAAGGCACTTAGAAATGCCTTGCTGCTGAAATGTGCTATACAAATAAAATTTGATTGATTGATTGATTGATAAATACTGGGGCAAAACACCGATATTAAAGTTTTGGTCTGGTCCAGAGACAAGGAGGCAGAAGTTAAAACCATAGGAAATATTTCATATTTTTAAAACATTTTTTAAAAAGCATAAAACCAGGTTTTCTTTTTCTTTCATTTCACAGTATCACCTGCTTTCCTTTTGTCTGCCACATCTAATTCCAATAAGATACATACAGTTTTCATTGCAACAAAATGTGGTGTGTGTGTGTGTGTGTGTGTGTGTGTGTGTGTGTGTGTGTGTGTGTGTGTGTGTGTGTGTGTGTGTGTGTGTGAATATTTCTGCGAGGCACTTTCCATCACCGCTGAGCATGAGCACTGCGTGGATGATTTGAGTCTTTCCACATCGTTTCACTCACATATTGGGCTTTGGCACCTGTAGGACGGGGTTATTTGTGTAGGCACTTGCCCTCTTGTTAGCCATTGTAAGTAGGTGGCAGGCACACGCAACACGCTACACACAGAAAGAGCTCACATCTGAACACCAAAGTGGACGCTTTAAACCTCCGCGTCCACTGAAAGGTTTTAGGTCAGATAATGAGACTCTGAATGTATAAACAAAAAAATAACAAAACATGAAATGAAGTGTGGCCATGACAGGAAAGATCACACAGAGAAAATGTGACACCTTGTCATTAATACAGCATCCTCTTGCTTGTTACTCATTTCAAACGTACAGGGTGCTTTTGAAGTCGTTTTCGGGGAGGGCATCACCTTCTTCGAGCTGCTACCATTTCATGCATATTTGATGTTCTTTTCATTCTCGCATTAGCATTTATCTTGATAACGTGCCCAGGGTAATTTATCTGGGTTTGCGACAAATTAAAAGATGCCGAAAGGTTTCATTCCTCACACGACTATTTTTCACCTGGGAGGTAAACTGAAGATGTCACTTTTTAACCATTCGTCAAAACAGTTAGTCCGCAAAACCGACAGGAAAATGATTACCTGAAAGTACTCATCCGAAAACTGATCCATCAACATCGGCAGTATGGATATCTGTAATTACAAAATTCGGCTTTGAGTTAAATGACGAATATGATGCTTTAAACATTATTTATTTATTAAATTTTTTTTTTCTTAACTCCTTTGTGCTCCGCTGAGTGAATGCGGCTCCGATAATAACACGTCTAGCCATAATTACAGGAGTTGCGATGTGATGTTGAAACTACCAGGGGCACAGTTAGAGCTCTCTCCCTGCTCCGTGATGGCTGTAATTACAGCCCAAGAAATCTCTGTATCAGATAGATATCACTTCAAGGGAGCTAAAAGGCTGGAATGTGAGGGAAAGCCATTTGTGACCTCCATGTATTTATTCTGTACTCCAGCCTCAGGAGACTTTTTAATTTGTTACTGTAATGAGGACAAAATGTAAAATAACCTACTTAGCAGCTAGAAATGCAGGAGTTTATACAGAAGAACAAGAAGACAAGTTTATTTCAACTTTATTGTATAAAATGTAAAGGTTTTCGACAGTCTCCATTAAAAGCAGAAAATGTTTTGGTGGTGATTATTTATTTGAATACTTTGTCTTGGTTGTAATTTTTATACTTTAAATATCCACAATTATCCAGATCTTGCTCTTTCTCTTTCCCTCTCTTTGATAGAGAGAAAAATTGTTATATATCTTCAAAATTTGAGACATTGTTAGAAATACTAGCGTTGGGACTTGAGGAATATGTTTATTAGTTATTTATTGTTCAGTCTAAAACCGTATATCGATGAAAAGGACACTCACAATTTATAAGTTATTGAACGGACATAAGAGCTCAGCAACAAAAATCTTCTTAGTTTTTAATTTATTTAAAACTAAAGAGCATAAAACCGGGTTTTATGCTTAGTTTTATGGTTTTATGCTGATCATTTCCTTTAAAAAAATAATCTTTAGAAATGGGAACTATGGATGCTGACATTTTATTTTCCAATTAAGATAATATTTTAGACTTGAATAGCTTCAGTAGTAGGCTAACTCATTTTAGCAACAACAGTCTTGTCCAGCATCCCATCAGATTGTTTCATGAAGCAAAAATTAACCCCCGGTGGACCAAGAGCCTGCCTTGTTTTGTTTACAAATGTTTGTGTGTCAGATTAATGGGTGGTACTGGAAACACGCTGCAAAGGTTCTGACTTGGGACTTTTGTATGGAAAAAAACAATGAATACAATTAATGACATCAAAATTTTTAATGCATTGAAATCTATGAAATCAATTAACACAATGACAATGACACATTAAAATCCCAGCCTTAAATGTACCTTTAAGTCTGAGACTTAAAAACTGCCATACAAAAGGTAACGGCTATAAATTTCAAATTTGGTTTGTATTTCCGGGAATCTAATAACTTTCATTAAAGCCGTAACCTTAATAAATTTCTTGTTTCTCAAGTTATTGTTTTGCAAACTCTGTAATCACTGCAGATGAAATCGACGGCGAAGATGAATTTTTACCATTCCGTCAACCGTAGAGCAAAGCGTGGTCTCTGCTGTCCTCACCGAACACAGGAGCTAGTTAGCGAGCTTTGCTGGGCATTTAAAGGAATGCCCAGATTTTTTTTCTTTTATTTGAAGCAACAAGTCTGGGCACTTTGATGAACGTCTTACCAATAACTATTCACTTCTTTCGAACCTCTCTGAAGCAAAGGAACGTAGTTGAAGCAAATAAATTGCTCTATAACTTCAAAGAGCCTGCTGGAATGTGCTGATCATATTAATGGGGTGGTATTTACTAGCTAAAAGCTGTATTTAAAGGAACAGACGTCGTCTTGCTTCCAGATCGAGACGGAGGTGTAGTTAAAAGGCTCTGAGGCAGCTTTAGCTGTCCATCCCACTGACACCACTGCAGAATGTAATTAGAAAGTGAGAATTTCAAAGGGTTCTTTGAGAGCAAAAAAAAAAAAGATCAGGTTGAGCAACTTTTGAGAGAACATTTTATAACATCTGGTCATTCCTGAATCTGTACATCTGCATTGACATAGCATGTCCATATTCCAACATGTGTTAAATTGAGATAACCTGAGTTACACCTTGAGGTGGAGTCGTAATTACAGAAATGATCTTGTTATGTAGAGATGCAAACAGAAATCAGCTGTTGTGTTCTTCATTGAACATGTGAATGGAGAAACTTTACATACACAACCACACACACACAGGTGTTAAGAATAGCATGTTTTTATGATGTATTAACTTGTACCATGTACTTCTCAGTGACGTTATTGTATATGCAGTTGTTTGTTGCTACGGTTTCAGTTTTTTCTCTTTCAGCAGGTGTAGCAGCAGACTTTTAAGATGCTGACTTGTATTCTCTCTGTCCTTTTTTCTCTCCTCTACTCTTATCTTCTCCATTACCTTTAAACTGTTTCTCCACCTTGCCTTCCTTTCTTTCCCCTATCTTTTTTCTGTCTCAGTTTCCATTACTATTTGAAATAAACCCAAAACATTTTCTGATCTAGTTTATACAGTATATTAAGTGGAGCATCATAGCAAAAAACCGTAATGAACCGTATATTTACTCCTTGTGAAAGGTAATATGTCAGGTCTCACCTTGATAATCAGACATCAATTCTGAGTGGCACGTTGCTGGACAGGAGACTTTAAAAAAATCAGCTGACTAGAGCTTTCTGACACTTTGATACTCCAAAATATGATCTATTTTCTAGTCAATGCACTATACGTAACTCTACCAGATTGTGCACCACCAACACTCTTCTATGTGGGGGCTGTTACTGAGTTAAGAAAACTCACAGTTGGCTGTTTTTAGTTCAAATGAAGTCAGAAGAAGGATAAATATGCAGGAATCATTTTTAAAATGAAAGTGTGTATATGCCACAACATAGGCTTTGTCTGCAGTTTTTGCTCCATTAAAATACGTAGAGAGAAAACAGGATTTTCAGCAGATAACAGAAGTCTGAAAGTATTACAGCAAATTTGCATTTTTATGCCTGGACGTTCAACATAATCTAGGTTGTTGTGTTGGCTCCTTTCTAGACATTTTTAGAGTTACTCCAAGCATCTACATTGTTGATAATGAACACTGGAGTTGCTATTTGCTATGCAGCTAATGCTAGCTATGTTTAATGTATTAACTGCTAATATAAGATGCTATACTCAATTTAAAAACTTTATTCATTTTGGGTTTTTTAAGAAGTTATTAAAACCCTTCACTAAAGCTTCTGCTCTCTTACACATGGCATATATCTTCTCATGCTAGGAGGACTAGGAAAAATATTTTGAATGTTAGCTGAAGTTGCTAAAGAAAAATCAGAATTATTTAAAATTTTTATCGGCAAGTCAAAACTTTACACAAAGCAGAGATTGGAAATTGGGCACAAAATCCCAATCGCTGCATCTCTAGTTTAAAGTACTGCCTATATGTCCGTGCTTAAAATTTAATTACAATAAGGCTTGTAAGGCTATTTATTCCTTTCAGCTGATGTACTTCAGCAAAACACTGTTAAGCAGACATTTAACCTGTGGCAAGAAGTTGAGGTACACAGAAGCTCTTCGTTGTTTATCTTTGTTTACGGCTTAATATGTTTGTGTTGACAGCTGCTTAGTATTCTGCTCGAGTGTCGCAGTGTGCCACTCAGCACTGCCTGTAGCTGCCCACCAACTTTTCCTCACCGATAATGTTTGATGACTGTTTCATTATCGTCCGTCGCGGTGCTCGTGACTGACACGTCGTCTTGTTCAGGCCCCAGGAATTCACTGAAGCGCACCCTAGAGAAGACGCGCGAGAGTGTGAACAAGATAATACAGACTCATTCGGAGTCTGTCTGGGCTGGAATGTGCCGAGGTGCAGCAGAATTATCTATTCTATCTCCTCTTTGCCGAGGTCAGAAAAGGCAAGAAGGTGGCACGCCTCTAGGAAATTAATCTCCCCGCATGCCTTTCACAAGAGTCAAATCTGTCAGGGAAGATGGCTTTTTCTCTTTGCCGTGTTGTCCCACCCTCCCCACCTCTCTCAACAGTGTTAGCTATTTCTTTGTCAGTGTCTTTTTGTGGCTTTTTTTTTCCAGCCTTGGGATTATTGCTGTTGCTCCTCTGCTCATGGGCGTAACCATTTGTCACTGCTGTCGTAGATGTCTGCATCGTTGTGGTTACAGAGCTGGCTGCACATGCAAGTTCATCTTCCCCCTGCCATTAGAACTAAAATGTTAACTCGTTTAAGTGGTATGATCATCAGTTACAGTACCGATGTGCACATACTTCTTCACTGGCCTCCGATTCCCTGGTGGCTTTTTGCTTAGACAGCTTGATAGATGACTGGAGCGATAGCATCTGTTTAGGGCCTCTGTCTTATGCCAGGCAGCGTGGCAGCATTGTTGTGATCAAGACTTAGTTTTACGGAAGTCGTTGCCACCCTGATTTTGTCTTTGAGTGTAATTAAAACATCTGTATCGCACAATTTGAAACACTGACTAGCTAATTCAAACCCAGATTCAGAGAAAGGTGAAAGGAAAAGTACAAAAATCCAACTAATTTGCTCCGCCTGTCAGCGCACTGCTATGTCTTTCTGGGATACAGGGAGGCATCTGTGTAAGGAAATTGACTTGACAAACGATTGAGATGTTGATGAAGGGAAATTGATGTCAACATTTCAGCTGGAACTGGGCTGAGCCTACCTTCATCAGATTATTACATAATTGTCTTACATTTCATCCACATACAGCAGGAATCCACAAATCCAGGGATTAAGGGCTTCCACAGTATGCAGTTAAGTTCTCCTGAGTTCTGCTAACGAATTCATTATTTGACTAAGGTGTGTTGAAGCAGAGACACATTGAAATGTTGGAGGACATGGGCCTTTGAGAATTTGAAGACTTCTTGCATAGAAAGGCTTCATGCCTTTTGGTAAATGATACCTTCTTACACATCTGTCACCAACTTGTATAATTGTCCAAAGCGCCAACTTTGCATGATTTTGTAAATTATGATTATTTAATGCAAAGTTGGCATTTTCATTGGGCTTTCAATGCAACATTTAGAGCAACTTTGCATTAAACGTGTCATTATTTACCGAATGACACTTCATGATAATTGTCATAAACATTCATAAAGACTTCTTTATGTTCATGACAGATGTTATGTCATGTTTATGATAGTGTCATGTCAGTCTTATGCACACCCCTTCAAATGGAGTGTTACCAAAAACATTATCCACATCCATTCATCCAGAACTTTCAGTCTGAAAATGTATTGTGTACATCAAGAATCACCACAGTACAATAAAGAGGAGAGGTGACGACACGGCAAACGGTTTGCACTCTGGTGTACCCTGATGCGGTTCAACCCTGTGACCTCTGCCCCAATACACACACACTATGTAAAACTATGCTCCGTCAAGATCCACTACGCACAGAAAGACGTAACAGGATTTGTTGTTCCACAAAAGGCCTCATTTTGTCAAGCTGAGTTCTATATACCTCACATTTTTAATACCCCAACATACATGGCAAGACGTCAAACATTGTGACAGCATCAATAAGGCTTGTAACGTTGTGACTGCTGCTGCTGGCTGCTGCTGTGTGAATTATTTGCCAAGCTACCTTCATTCTTCTTTAATGACCTGGCTCAGCGGCAAGGAAGGTGTGACACTTCATCTTTTACACCACCATAACAAAACAGTGACAACGGCATTTCAAAATTAGACGATTTGCTGCCTGTGGGTCACACTGTTACTGCAGAGGGAGTCCTTTACCTGTCACTGTTTATCAAAGCTGTATTTGTAAGAGACAGATTTTTGCCAAGGCCACTGGCATTCTTCGTTTTTTCTTCTTCTTCTTCATCTTCTTCTCCTATCCCATCCTTGGAATCTCATCTCGGGTAATCCTCTGAGAATTTTCTCAAATTGCCAGAATGATCCCATGGCAGAGCCGCAGATCGAATTGGCCGTGTGAAAATACCTAAAGAAATTATATTAAAGGGCTGAGTCTGTCTATGCCAGAGCTGAGATTTGTTTAGAACAGCGGTATGTACAGTCACACTGAGAATCGTGATTGCGGCTATAAAAAACATTAACAGGATAATTTCTTTGCCAGTTTCACAAATGAAAAATGGGCTGGAAAAAACAATATTTTTAAAAAAAATATAACTTCTAGTGCTGCTGTTATGGACAACAAACACTGAATCACTGCAGAATGGAGTTTAACCTACATATTTGATAGAAATAATAGGAAAATACATTTTCCACAGCTTTTACATACAAACTTTCATGTATTTTGTGGGATTATATTTGACAACCCCTGTCAGTAACATATGGAATCGTGATACGATTGTTGAGTAGCGCAATGACAATTTTGACTATGATAAATCAGATTTTTCTTTCTAATTAAATAAAAATATACATCAAGTATATTTTCAGTTTCAGTATAAGTAGCAGAAAAAGTCCAGCCAACAGGCTAAAATTTTTGATCTAACACTTGAAATTTGTTATTCTGTCAAATATTGCATTCATGTAGTCCTTTCACACGCAAACAGGTATTGTTTGTAATTTCTTCCATCGAACTGTTGGGAATTTCCAACGTATTTTAAAATAGCACACAAAAGAAAATGTGTATTGCGTGCGTTTCCATCTACTAGTTTGGAGCAAATCAGCCAGGCTACGCAAATTTCACCAGATGTGGGCGTTAAGCAGGGCTGTAGTAAAATTCTCAGAAAATTTTAGATTTTCAGGAATGTGCTTTGATAAAGAAATTCATCCTAACTATCCCAGCGGCACAAAAAAAACAGCTGATCAGACATGTGAGTTAATGTTCCATCTCCCCTTTACTGTATTAACTCTTCTTCAGAACAGCCAAAAACCATACCAAAGGAGAAACTTTTTTTTTTTTTTTGCAAAATTGAGGATGTTACTTTGAATTTGAATCAACTTTTCCAAATGTCATGCTTCAAAATGTGCATAAAAAGACAATGGAATCGGTTCTACAGAGCAAGAAAAAGTGAAGTAACTGTGAAGTGGAAAAAAAGGATACGTTTTAAAAATAAATCACGAATAAAAGTGTGGTGTTCATTTGTATTCACATCTAATGCAGTGCTTAAAAAGGCTTCACAATATCTAAAAAACATGATGCGCCTACGACCAATTAAGTAACTTCTAAGGCCTATTGATTGCACTTTTTTTTACTAAAGTGCTCTAAATCCATAAATAAACCATTTTCTTCCACTGTTATTCCCTGTATTTTTTTTTTATTTTACATAAAATTTTAACAATATAAACATTTTATGACAAGGTTTCTGTTTGTAATGTGACAAAAATGTGAAAATGTTGAAAAGCTCTAGATGCCTTTTCAAGCCACTGTAATATGAACATGCATTTTAAATTGACCTGCTCATTTCCACCACAGATAAGAGAAATAGTTTGGAAGTAATGGTTGTGGCCAAATATTCTACACATATTTGACTCAATAATCAGTAAATCCCTGTTTATCCCACACATTCAGTTTCAATCCCTCGTCAGCCTCCTCCATCTTCAGTTCTGTCAGACTAAAAGGTTCATACAAACACATTAGATGGCAAATCAGGGGGACATACAGATGGATGCTGCGGTGACAAACAGAAAAGAGATTAAGCGACGTGTATAATTGGCAGAATACTTATGTTGCATGAGGAGGACAAATCATGTCTTCCACAGGGAGGCATTCATTATCATCACTTTTCACGCCTCCGATGCGCGCTGCTGATTTGCATGTTTTTATTTAATTATCCGTGATAAGGGAAGTTGAGCCTGATTTTGAAGTTGTACCAATGAAAATAACACAAGTAAACATGTCGTCTGCCACATCTGACAGCATAACACTTAAAAAAAAAGCTCGCATAGGTTTAGTTTTGTAAGTAAACTACAAGGATTTATCCAACCAAGCAGCTCTGCTTGAATTTGTTCTGATCTTGTGTTTTTGATTCTGCAATTTGATTGTTCTCTTCTTTCATAACACATTTGTTGAATCTGAATGTAATCCATCAAAAACTAGAATTTTAAAAGGGATTTCCTTTGCCCCAAACACCCGAGGGTCATTAAGCATTGAGTGCTTATCCTCCCTTTTATATCCTCCTTGAAAATGCATTTTGATTACCTCTAGCTCAGATTTTCCTTACCTGTTGTCCAGTTTTCTGGATTTCCCTTGTGAGAAGTTTTGACCTGTTGCCCTTTGTCAGGTGTGACTTTCTGACCATCCATCCATCCATCCATCCATCCATCCATCATCCATCCATCCATCCATCCATCCATCCATCCATCCATCCATCCACCCATCCATCCATACATCCATCCATCCAGAGGAAGGGGCGGTCATTCTCTGCTCCCCCTACCAGATGGATCTCTGGGACCGTTTAGAGATTCCTCAGCCTACAAGTAGACACACTTCACCTCAGTCGCAATCACTGTGGGAATCAACACCGCAGTTTTGGACCTATTTTCTCCAGTTAGTGTGCTTGGACAGTCCTGGTCACAATACCTCTACTACTGCTGCCATCATAGTACAAATATTTCAGTTTAATTTCAGTTCTTGTTCTTGTCATGGTGAGCTGTGCAGGCAATATGCCTCCTCCAGTGTGCAAGGACTCGGCAGGCACCTTACTAGTTCTTAGTAGTTTTACCAATCTACTAAGCTCTTGTTGGTGCTCCTTATCTAGGTGGCATACCTTTGCAGCTTCTGTTTTGGTTGTTGATGGTCTAAAGTTCTGGTCCAATTACTCTTTTGAAGGAGTCTGTCAAGGTCTGCCTGTTTCTATATCCAAGAGGGTCTCGAAGGTGTTGCTTTCACCAGTCACTCCTCAAAAGAAGAACCCTCATTACCTCCAGCGTCGTTGACCTAATAACTTGTAATGCCTCCAGGTTTCATCATCAACCGATTTCATCACTTTCAGCTTCCAACACGAACCAACAACTACAAAGTAAGGATACCTTTCACCTGTCTACTGTCACTGTCAAGCTGTTTTCTTCTTTGAAATAACTTCTGGGCTGCCTGCCAGAACTTTCTCTTCTCTCAGTCGCACTTTATTAACCTAGTGCCAAATGGAAAGAATGCTTCAAAGTGAGAATATGCATCACCTGTGAGGTATTAATCCTTTACTTGTATGAGGATAGGTACCTGTCTGGATGCTAAGCCATGCGAGGACAAATGTTTCTCATCTCAGTCATTGTGCAGGTACCTACAGAGTGAAGGATTTTCTGTCCCTGGCCATCAAACTTTCAGAATCACTGGTTTAAACAGTTTTTCATTTCACAAAGTTTTTTTTTCCCCCACTGTGAGGTAATTATGTCAGTTTTTCATAATAATGGACTACGGTTGGCTCGAGAGTAATTCAAAAACAAGACAAGTCATTTTTTAGGTTTTGAGCTTTACTAATTAGTCTGGCATTGTTCCATTTCTGCTGGTGGCTAATGCGCTGATTATTGTGTTTTGGCATGATAGGCCTGATTTTCTTTTGGAACAGCTTTGCTGTTGTTTATATAGTTTAATAACATGCAGAGTGGACCAGTCCCCATGGGTCCATGTCCAGCAGGTCCCAGATGTATTGTGGCTTGAACACTGAATTTAGTCACTAGTTAGCACCTGCAGAATTTACACTTTAATGCACATATGGGTTGTTTTGACATCAGTCATGGTGGAGTGGGCTGCTTTCTGGAGTGTGTGACGTCACGTTCAAAGAGTCAAAACTGAAGGGGAAAAAGAGGTTGTTCTTGAGTTTCACTTTTGTGTTGACAGAACTGATGTATAAAGGCATTATGGGCTGACTAAGCTGACTTTGGACCTCATTTGCTCCTCCAATTGGTTTGGTTTTAGGTTGCATAGTAACAGATTTAATCTGCAGCTCCCCTCATCTCATACATGCAGTAACGGTGAAAGTCTCAATCATCTGCGAAATGTAGATTTTTAATCCCGTCTCGATAATGTTGTTGTCGTTTAGGATTTAGAGTAACCGGCGTTTACTCCCCCCACACGTTTCTGTTATTTCCATATAACATGTTGAAAATAGGATCATAATTCTATGTACAGCTTATTTTCTTTTCTATGCTCTCCAGGAGTTTTAATGATACTTTTCCTCATTGCGTTGCTGTCTTTTTTTTCTTTTCTTTTTTTTTTTAGCTTTCTCTCAGCTCTGTTTGTATAAAGTAAATTATTGTAAACACAAAGCCGTAGCCAATTGAAGTGCTAGTAACCACAGCCAATCATTTTATTCCCTCTTTTTAGCCAGTTGAGACTGCCGTAGTTTTCCGTAATGGGAATGTCCTTCTCCATGTCAGTGAAGCAGAAAGGATTTAAGAGGAAATTAACAGAGTTCAACATTATTGAGGGAAGGAATAGAAAGCAGTCATGTGTGTAGCAATAAAAGAAACGAGGCATTGAACATTTGTAATTATAGTCAGATAATTTTTATGAGACACTCATAAAATGCATGGATGTTATATTAACAGAAAAACAATGGCTATTAGATTTGTAGAGGTTTTTCAGTGGATTTACACTAGAGGTGTGCCGATCGATCGGTAACCAATCATAATCGGCCGATTTCTGTGAAATCGGTGATGATCGGGATCGGCGATCATTGGCTCTGTAGCCGATACCGATCACCTGCATCTCATTTCCCAGCTTGTCTGTCCAGCTGGTCTCGTCTTTCCTTCACATGGCGCAAACTAGCAGCAACAAATCCTAAGTGATGTGCAACTATAACGCACTGAGTGATGGGGAGGTTTGCGTGTTGCGGCGGAAAATTGAAGCAGGTCAAAATGCATCAACACAGCGAAGCTAATAGACATAAAAACAATGACAGTGTTTGGCTACATCGAGGCTCACTGCAGTAAAAAAGACATATAGAGGATCAGATAGCAGGTAAAGCAGCACAGCTACAAACACTCACCGGATTAGCATGACGGTCAGAAAGCTAAACAAATAACCCGCAAAATTATTTAAGTCTTCAAGCTGCAATGTAAGACGCTGGTTCTGCTCTCACTGTTGAACCGCTGCTCTGCTACAGGTAGTAATATTTTACATATGTATTAAAACCTTCTCTGTCCTAACATGAGACAGATAATCTTTAAAAAATAATCGATCTTCTCCCTGCTCTGCATAATTACTCCGCTCAGTCAGAAACAGCCAATCAGAACTAGCAGTAACCAGCTAGCGGCCATGCTAACAGGAAGTTTTCATTCAGTAACTCTGGATTGTTTTTGCAATGGATCTTGTATTTTCCTTTAAATGTTAAGTTTTATACTTGAATCTTTTGGCAATGTTGAGAGGTTTTATTTTGGCTCTTTGCATTATTTAGCCTCTTCAGAGCCTCATATGTTATCAGTCTGTTAAAGATAGTATTATTGATAGCAGTACAATTTGCACAATGCCCGTTTTGTTTAGTTTTCTTCTTGGAAAAAGTTATTAAGAACAAGTTTTTGTCTAAATTAAGGTGAATTCATGGTTGCTTTTTCCACATAATGTGACAGTAGTGTTTATGATAAAAAAAAAAAAAATAATTATGTGATCGGTATTGGTGATCGGTATCGGCGATCATCCCTCAGGGGTGATAGGTATCGGCAGAAAAAAACCTGATCGGCACATCCCTAATTTACACACATACATGAGAATGCATGCATGCATAGTGTGTGTTCATCATGACGTTTTGATGAATCCATATGTACATGTATGTTTAATATGTAGATGTAATGCTTTTTTTCTCTTAAATATTTTATTGTATCAGAAAAAAGAGCCTGTGATAGGTTAGGCTAAACAGAAATTAGAACAATTATTATGTTATTAATATAGAAAAGGGATGGAATTAGATTTTATTGTGCTTTTTCCTAGTCCATCAAAAAATGTAAATTTATTATTTCCATATAAATGTTTTGTTCACTCCTGTATGGTTAAAACAACTTGTTACATGCTTGCCCGGTAAAAGTCAGATGCATAAATAAAAATGAAAAAAAAAAAAAAAAATGGTAAAAAGAATGAATTAAAATACGTTTTTGCTTTTTTGTGACTGGCGTTTGTGTTGCTTTGGTATTTATTCATCTCCCTGAAATCTATCCATCCACTCATTTTCTATAACCGCTTTAATCTGCTCAGAGTCAGTTGGGAGCAATCCTCAGTCTGCAACCAAATGGGCAACGCCACTGAGGAAATGTAGAAAAAGAAGAAAAAGATTTGAGAAAAAAATTGTTCTCTGAACTTTTAAAAGAACTGCATGTCTGGCCTTTCAGTTTCCAACAACTAAACAATTAGCATAAAAAAAGACATTTGTAGCTAAGTTAAGCCAAAATATGACAAATACTTACATAAAAATAAATTTCCATGGTGAAAAGTGTCCTATGATGACATTGCTGAAATTCTTGCTATATTTTAGAAGTATTTCTGTCGCATTTATTTTTCGTCCAGTTCTTAATAGAATGTGTATACTGGAATCAAGAGTGTTGAAATCACAGTGTTGTACTGCATGGGGATACAATATGTTGTTTTTGATTTAATGTCTGTTTATTTCTAAGTATTCACCTTGTGGATCAAAATGCAGATTAAGCCGCGTTGAAGTTTCGAGCGTCAGGAATCCCAAGGTGGTGAATTTTTATGAGTGCAGACAGTGGAAGCATGGAATTGGGTCACGGCGGCGATATTTCAGTCAAAGCTACTTCAGTGTTTTCAACTGTGACGCACACATGCAGCATATGAGAGCTGCAGAATTAATCCAAGCATTTTTTTCCTCCTTGTTTGTGCTGCAAAAACACAAAATCCTACCTGGTATTTTTGTCCATCTTATTACACTAGAAATAAGACAAAACTAGCTTGCAAGTACATTTCCAGCAAGATAAAGGAGCTTGTTCTGAGTCAGTAATTCCTTAAGATTAATGAAAAATATTTCACTCAAGACATGGGAAATTTATCTTGTGATATGTGAAGTAACCTGCTAATGGAAGAAGTACTCTTAGATCAATATTAAGGAATTGTTGACTTTAAACAAGCTCCTACATGTAGCTGAAGAATTACTTATAAGCTAGTTATGTCTTATTTCAAGTTCACTAAGATATTTGCATTAGAAACTAGACAAAAATACTAGTTAAGATTTAGTGTTTTTGCAGTGTAAACAATTTACGGGTTTTTTTTGCTGTACTGTATTTGTGTATTATTGGTCTCTAAATATTTTACCATATTCTCATTTGTACTGTAGGCATATTTTCTAACTCCAAGCTGGATAATCTTAAATGCCTAATGGATTTAAGCACAGCAGGTATATCTGTAAAATAAGCGAAGGTGTGGCTTAAGGAGGTCAACACCAAATATCAAGGTTTACATAATTATTAGACAGCTTATTTTCTTTAAGCAAAATGAACCCAAATTAGAAAATATGTAAGTTTTATTTTCCCCCCCACTTTTGACACTAGATGTATTGATCACTGTCAGAATGTGGTGCCACAGCAAAAGATATTCTCTGCTGTATTCTCTGCCTGCAAAACAAGCTCTGTCAGTCAGGCTACGGCTAACAAAGACGGCGGGAGGGAAGAAGAAGAAGAGGAGGGGGGGCTGGTGAAGAACAGCAGGCAAAAACAGAGGGAATGTGAATCCATCTTGGCAATTGTTTATATTTGGGTCTGGGCGCCGTGTTTGACCACTGAAGCAGGTCAACGCGTGCGTATGTGTGATGGCTTTACAGAGAGCGCGACTCTGCTGGGCAGACGACTGGGTGTTAGGTTGGGTTGGGTTTTTGAGCTGCTCGATGCTGTTTTGTAAGGATGATTAATGACCAATTCTTTGGCTTGGAGCTCTGTGAAGCTGTTGTAGCTCTGAAAGCCTGATCCTCTTCCATTTAACATGCTGAGAGATCGAAAATGCTGACAAATTAGGTGTTGCCTCCTCCTCCCGTGCGTACTCTAAGTTGGCCGGCGACGTGCCACATCGTGAAAAACGATGAAGGAAAAACGAGTCGTGAACTTGATTCAGTCAGAAACAGACAGCTTGTGGTTTGATTTTTTTGTGATAGTAGCGTCTCTCTTTTATTTTTTATTTTTTGCTTTGTGAATATTTAAAGTGGCTTAGGTAAAAAGTCAAGGAGAGGTTTTCCTGGCCTACTTTTTCTTCTCAGAACTTGCTGGATCCCATCCAGTTCGTTCTGCAGCTCACTAATGCTTGCTGACTGTGTGCTTCTCTGCAACTCTTTGTCAGCATTGTCCTACTTTCTTTGTTTATTTCAGCAGCTGTTTACCTACACGATTGTTCATTCAATAATTTACCCACATAATAAACCCATTATCTCTTTCTACTGCATCTCTTTCTATTAGGAAATTACTATAACTACCTCTGTCTCACAAACGTAACTTATTTTTTTAGGGGGGGAAAAATCATCTTTTCAAAGAACAATTACACTTAAAGACAAAACGAGAAATTTCCTTAGAAAATATATTTATTAGCTTGTTTAATTGAGTTTTTTAATTGTATTGTTTGTCTCTTCTGAATGAGATATTGGATTTTAATGAGACAACTTGTACATACAGTATATATATAAAAAAATCCAAATAATAATAATAATATGAAAAAGATCTCACTTAAATGTTTCATGGTAATCAAAAAATAAATTTTAAGATTAGCCAAATTGAACTTGAATAAATACAAAAACATCTAAACCAACATGTCAAAAAGTAATTGTATCCTTGTTAAATCTTGGATTAACTTTCATTAACCAATTTTGAGTTCAAATGTACCTAGCAGATTCAGGCTTGATTCCTGTCAGAGCTGTTGAATTAAGTAAACACTTGGACAGAATGTCTAAGAACAGGAAGTAGAGTAAAAAAAACAAAAAAAACCCCACTATGATTAAAGGCCTGGCTTGCCTCAGCCAAGGTCAGTGTTTAAGA
Organism: Micropoecilia bifurca; assembly: GCA_903067075.1. Classification (NCBI taxonomy): domain Eukaryota; kingdom Metazoa; phylum Chordata; class Actinopteri; order Cyprinodontiformes; family Poeciliidae; genus Micropoecilia; species Micropoecilia bifurca. Next base: position 12,954 of record CAEGAF010165356.1, on the reverse strand, counting down.
AAAACAGCATCCATAGCAGAGATTCAAGGTAAAACACACTGGTGTTTTTCTTGCTTTGACACAGCTGACCAAATAGGACACAAATCTCCATCTTGAAAGCATTGCGGTGACCCCCAAGACATCCCAACATTGTCAAACTGGGTGGTAGTGCTGTAATCTGAGGGTGCTTTGATTCTTTGGGATATTGAGGACTTGTAACGGAAACCATCAATGTTTCTCTCTAGAAAATCCTGAAGGAGAACGACCAGTCACTGGTTTATCCTAAACTCAATTGAATTTGATGTTATGCAGCCTGATAAAGATTCAATCAAACCGCTGTAGGTTGAAAGCGAAAGACTCGGAACTGGCCTTGTCAAAGTTTGGACTTGAATCCAATGATTGTCCTGAAAAGCTTGCCATTATTTCTGGTATTAGAAAATCCTATTTATTTACCGAATCGATGCTTGTTGTAAACGTCTGAGAAAACATTGCTTCTCTCTTTAGAGAGAGGACAGATTAAAATTTATAAGCGTTTAGAAACCTCCTCTTCCTGTCATAAAACCAGCCCAAAAGCTTGTGTTGTGACAGAAAAACTGGGTTGTGAAATTAGTAAACTGACATGAAGCAGGAACGAGTCCAAAAGAAATGTTCCCTGAGGAGAGGTGATAAAGTACAGGACTGCTAAAAAAGATTAGATGAGTAGCTGTTCAGAACTTTTAAAAAGTAATGCTTACCTCAATGTCTCAACTTACTCAACCGTAATAACTTGTTTCATTGAAATCATGCTGGTAGAGCCTGTTTGGCGTCACCGCTAAGCGTTTCAATGAGATCAGGATTTTGGTATTTGATTTGACTGGTCCATTATTTCAATCCTTGGTAGATATACTGGTATTTGTTTTGTTTATGTTTCTAGGTCCTGCTCCTCTTCAGGTTTGAATTTGGTTTAGATAATGCCATATTTTCTTTTCTTTCTGAAAAACAGTAAAAACCATAGGAAATTCTATGATGGTGAACCAGCTGAGTGCTGCTACAACAAAGCATCCCCAAACCATGACCCTTCCACCTCCATGCTTTCTGTATTCTGTACTTAGCTAAAGTTAAACACATCCTCTGATACTGATTTCCTAACAATTTAATTTCAGAATCATCTGTCTAAATAACAACATTTCATATATCCTGGTCTTCGTCAACGTTCTCTTTAGTAAATTTTCGTCTGGCGTTCATGTTTTTTTTTTCTCTTGGTATGTCTCACATAAAAGTTAAACTTATAGAGTCTTTCTGATTCTGTCAGCGCAGAATCATCAAGAGCAGCAAAACTCTGCCATAGGACCGGTATTAACAGTCTGTCCATTTGCCAGCTTAGCAACTCAAATTAAGCATGAGATGTCTTCTTATAAAGATTCTAATGCTACTTGATCAGACTTCTAGGAACTTGCAGACGTGAACATTTGTGCACTTTTTAACTTTAGCTTAATTTTAAATGCTACTTTATAGTGTCACTTTATATCACAATCAAAGTCACTATGTTCCCTTTAGTTGTTATAAAAATCTAATACATATCAAATATGACTTAAAAGAAATTTCACTTTGGAATTTAACGCCTTGAAATTGGGCCTCTGTCTCTTTAAGAAGCTCCTTCTCTTTCTGAAACTCCACCTTCAGAAAGCCGCCTTTCCTCTGCTGGAAAGAGGCTGTTGCAGCTTCTTCGTCAGTCCAGGAAACTTGAAGAATTTACTGCTTGAATTTAAATTGTGCTGGAACGATGTAATTAAACTCCTGCTGTTTAATTCCAGCATTAGCGGCCACATCTGCTCCCCGCAGCAGGACGCTCAGTCAGAAAACTTTAACGTCTCAGCGTAGGTCTGAACTTGGGTAACTTCTCCTTTAAAAATAATACTGCAGCAATGACACAGTTTAGATGACAAGGTCAATGACAGTTATGTAGCTTTTAAAGACAGACAAAGTCACTTATTTCTAAACATGATATTTTAAAAAAAGAATGCTGATCTGAGAACTAGAATGCCTTCCCAGGACTGTAGTGAGAATTAATTATTGTGAAAAGCAGTGACTTTGTCTGTGTTGAGCTTGAAATTGGGCCTCTGACTCTTTAAAAAAAAAAAATCCAAATGAAAATTAAAAATGACAAAACAGATGGGTTTGTTTTCTAGTTTTCATTTGGTCTTTTTGAAGTATGATCTAATTAAATACATTTTATAGACAGAATCAGATCAACCCATTTAAAATGTCGTAATTAGTTTGTAGAGTCCTTTCATTCAGTATTACTCGACCAGATGCATTTTGACGAGGCTCAATTCTTGGATTCAAAATACCTTTTGAAAAATTACAACCTTGCAGCAGGTATTTTATAAACCTTTCATTAAACCCACATTTCTGTATTAGAATTATGTTTTAATTGGTTTGACGGAGTATTCATATGTTAAATGTAATTTTTTTTGCCATTGCTGGAAGCAGATAATCTTAATTAACAGAAATAATAACTGTGTGTTTGTTTTTCACTGAAAGAGACAAACCATTCATTGAATTTGAGTGACAGAATTCATTTTTATTTTTTTGTGGATTTAAACGTAGCACATTGTATAATTTGAGCTACTCTTAAAATGGCTGCGCTCCAGCCTGAGTGTTGCTGTGTCTGTTTGTACCTGCAGACTATCGGCCCTAAGGAGGGCTGGCAGGTGTACAGCTCTGCCCAGGATGCTGACGGCCGCTGCATCTGCACTGTGGTTGCGCCGGAACAGAGCCTGTGCTCCAGAGATGCCAAAAGCAGACAGCTTCGACAGCTACTGGAGAAGGTAAGCACGGTTACAAAAGGGATGTTTACCTCCCCCAGCGTGCAATGCACTGGTACACATACGGAAGCCTGAAATGCCTGCAACCTTTTTGTTTGTTGGCGTTCTCATTTGTTGCAGTATCTCATAAATTGCGCACATTTAGAAAAACCTTTTTCATGAAGATGTCTACTTGGAGATTTTGAGTTATTTACAGATTCTGAAAGCGTAGAGTCTAGGCTTTCCAATGACATCAAACACATGGAAATTAAAAAGAAAGAAGTTGATCTTTACTACCAAGTGTTATGCGCATTAAAAACATTTAGGGCTATTTGTGATTTAGAAGAACAATTAAATAAAAACACTCACATTGCTTTAGAAGAAACAAAAAAAATCCTTTTCAGCACCGTTAAATATATAATAATCCACCAAATTCTGTCAGTTGTATTTATTTATAGTATTTAATTAATTTAAGAATTATTAATTAAATAAAAATAACAGAAGCTGTAGACATGTAAGCAGAGCATCACAAGCAAACAAATTCATAAAAACCAAAGAACAGTTCTCACTGATTTATTGGCCAATTGATTTATTGGTGCCCATTTCCTTTTTTTTGGGAGATTAGTGATTGACCAATTTTTACATGTGAAGCCAGTCTTATCCACCGATGTCATCAACCTTGGCAAAGGTCTAAAAATCAACCACTGTGCTTTTCTTTTCTCCCGTGAGAGGTTTTACTGTCCAACTCCCGACCAGGTCCTGTCTGCACATTTACAGTTTAAAATAGTCACCTCGTTGTTGCCAAATCAGCATCCTTCTTGATATATTGAGCAACATTTCAGGCAAAAAAAAAGATATTTTCCAAAATCAGAATCGTTAAGTTAGGCTTTTTAAAAGATTGGTAATTGGCGAGCCAGAAAACTGCAATCGGTGCGCCCCTACTAAAGGGTTTGAATGCGTAGAATGTGGAGAAACCCATCTTTAGCATGTATTGCTACCAGTAGGTAGCTTGCTCACCTAGCCTAGCGCAACTAATCCCACTGGCTTTCTGACTTGAAACTAGAAGGTGCTTAACCCTGGCAAGATGTCATTCAAGCTCCAAGACAAAGCCAAACACAACATAATTTTTCTGATTTAAGTCTTATTGACCATGTCTAATGTGCAGAAAAACAAGTTTAGCCCACAAGAGTCCAAATTCATAATGTACCACTAAATTTTTGGCACATTCAGCAGCCAGTAAAACCAGAAATGCGTAGATAGAATTGGGCAGGCATTCAGTTAAGTTTGTTTTCAGTGCTTATAAGCAGAACGTCAACCAGTTTTTATCTTTTACCAAAGACTTATAGACCCTGGAAAACACATTTTTTCCTTCAATGTACTTTACTTACCCTCAAACGCAATCTCGCTTACATCTACAGTGACACAGCTTGTTTTGACCTGACGCTAATAAACGTGGTAATCGGGTAGAACTGACTAAAACAGTTTGCGGAGACTGTGTATCATTTCTCAGGTTGCTGTCTTTGATCTTTTCCCCTGTACCTAAAATGTGATTCATAGAGTAAACACAGCCCTCTCTACTGTTCAGTGTGTAGTGACAAACGTCCAAAAGCTAGACCTGCCATGACCCCATGTTCATTAATCACCACCTCCCACACACAACAAGCCAATGCGTGGAAGACCTGCACACCTACACATAAAGAAATAGAAAAAGGTAATGGGAAACTGGCTGGCTCCAATGCTTTCAAAACATTTTAGAACCCTATAATAATCCCTAGCATATGAAAAATGCTACATATAACTAAAGATATTCTCATGAATGCCTCAATTAAAATTTTTTTGAAATACATTAAGCGTGTGTTGTGTAAGCACACTATATCCATACAGCTTTATTTTGGCTGCATACTGACTCTGGCGGTCATTTTGACATCACAATATAATGATGTTATGGAGAATAACACTGAGTGTAAATATTAAACTTGATCTTGCAGGAAAAAATAAATGATATATATAATATAAATAATAATAAAAAAAATATACACTAACTACACTGTGTGAAAAAAGTCTTAATTACGGTAAAATACTGGCAGCTGTGGTTTCCAGAATTTCATCATATGAATATGAATTTTACCATAAATTTGAGAATTTCTTTACAGTGTAGTGACATTAGTTTGCTGTCATTTGTACAATGTATTGATAACATGCTATTAGCTCAGTCTGCAAACAGAGACCGTCTCAGGTCGTTGCTGACCTTGACCTTTTTTGTTTAAGGTGCAGAACATGTCTCAGTCCATTGAAGTGCTGAACCTGCGCACTCAGAGGGATTTCCAATATGTCATAAAGATGGAGAACCAGATGAAAGGCCTAAGGACCAAGTTCAGACAAGTTGAAGATGACAGGAAATCCATCATGGCCAAGAATTTCCAGGTACTCCAAAGCACTCTGTTATCACAGCGCTTTGTTTAAACCCCTGGGTTTAACTTCACTTAGTTGCCTGGGTTGATTGTATTTCATTCAAATCTTGTTTTAGACCCTTTTTTCCCACTATAAGTAGAAGAGATGGGTTTTGTTAGCTCTAGCAGCCTTTATTTGACCATTGTCAGACAGCAACGTGTGTTGTGAGAGCAAGGAAGAAGTGTGGCAAAGGTCAGCAGGCTGGGACACGATCCTGTCGAGGCCACGTGAAGGACTAAGGCCTCTCCCGACTTGAGTTGTGCTTCAGCCCTGTTCCACCGCCGCACCCCAGAAGAGACACTCTATCCACTTTTTACACTGAATTTAGAGCATTTTGGAGTCCTGGGCCTCAGGATTTCCTGCTTAGAATTTTTTATGTCCAATTTTGACCCAAAATCGGTCAAGATGAGCCTCTAATACAAAGCCACGATGTTGAACCATATTAAAGGGCCAGCATCATCTGCTTTATAGGCTTTATATTTTACAACATAATCAAGTGTCTATGTTAACATCAGTTGTTATAAATTTACTGCATATAACAAATATGACGTAAAAGAGATTACTTTGTTCTGTTGCTTTAAAAAGCTCCTGAAACTCCGCCTTCAAGATGTTATCAAACATGGCCCTTATATTAACCCTTTAACCCTTTTTACTAGTGTTGCACTGAGAAGTAGCTCCTATAACAGGCTCTGATGATACCCAATTCCACCAGGTGTTTGCTAATTGCTGCTGGCTAGTCTGAAGGAGCTGAGTATGGGAATCGTGGGCGAAGGCTGCTCTGAGCTTTGTCCTCGGAGGCGGGGCTAGGTCCGCCTGGGCGTTTTTGCCATGAGAGATTAAAAGATTTCTGTAACATGCATGAAGGAATCAAAGCAAGACTCCAGGCATATTTTTGATGAGGGAAAAATGTTACAAGATAATGAAAAGCTCAAAGAAGTCAATTTTACATAATACTGCCCATTTAAAAGAAAGTTGAAATGAATGACATGTACATTCTTAAAACCACTAAGGTTTTAAGAATGTACATGTCATTTACATTTACATTTACAAAATGTACTGCATTTTGTAAAATGCATTACAAAATGCAGTACAATGCAGTAAAATCACAAATTTCAAGAGTATCATTTGATATAGATTGCTATTATTATTTTATCCCTCATAACTCAATGATTTCTGACCACTGTCTGTTTTTCTTCACAGGAAGAGATTTTTGGTCTCTTGCTCACACAGACTTTTTTAAGGAAAACCAATTTTTTAACAGTGCTAAATCTGAAACTCATGCAGCAGCTTTATCCTGGCTCACTCAGCACATGCAACTGTTGTCTACAGAAAACTGCCATCTCACTCCTGCTGACAATATTTTCATGTGAAGCACTTTGCTAATTCTAAAGTGCTTGCTCTGTGTTTTGATATGACTCATTGATAAGTACCCCCATAAAATAGAGTGGTGAAAGCCTGTATGATTGTTCCATTTCATTAATTCTATTGTTTGGCTTTCGTGTTTGTAACATTTCATCATCAGTTTCTCAGATGTGCTCTGCGCAGCTTGTGGGAAGAGGTGGGTGGAGTGGCCAAAAACCCATTTGTACTCAAGCAGAGGTAAAATGGGTCATCTAAAAGGTTATTTGATTAAAAGGGCAATTTAATATCTTGTAACAACTGATTTAATTTGTGAAAATACGGTTATCAACAAACAAAAATATAAACTTACCTAAAAAAGAGAACATCATGATAAAACAATTTCAAGCTAAGATAAACTCATTTCCAAATATTTTTCCTCCCAACATGAAATTCTCTGAATCCATTCTTACAGCAGGTAATAAAAATACAGTAGAACGGGACAAAGTTCTTCCTGTGGCGTTATCTTCTTTTTACTTCGTATTCATTTGACCTCCAAATGGAACAGCAGACTCAGCAGAGCGAAAATAACACAACAATGAAGCATGTGAACAAACAAGAAGTCTTTCTTAAACACAAACTGTATGTGTGTTTCTGTAGGCAGAAAGTAAAACTAAAGTAAAAGTTACTTCATAAAAACATTGTTCATGTAGAAGTAAAAAGTGTGGTGTTATAAAGCTACTTCTAAAAGTTAATTTATCTCAAAATTTTACAGAAGAAAATATAGCTGAGTAAATTTAACAAGTTACTACCCTTAACCTTGAGCTAACTGGCTAATGGCTTTACCATGGTGGTAAAATCCATGGAAAAAGTTAAGACATCAGTATATATAAGTTACAATACTTATATCAGTGGTTAATCTGGGTTCGGTCCAACCCCAGGGGTTCGATGAGTCGGTCTCAGGGGTTCGGCGGAGCCTCTGCCGCGGAGGTAAAGACACACTTGTGTAAAGTCGTGATGACGCCCCGCTTTGCCAACACTTGCTGCAGAGGATCACGTTACATCGCTTAGCCAATCATTGAAGGAGTTCCACTCTCAGCAGGGATTTGAACTTGTGTCTTTAATTACTTCAGTAAAGCTCACCGTTTTTACCAAATTCTATAGTCTAAATCTGCTCCTTAGCCGCATCTTTTTGGGGTTGGGACTGCCTCTAGTGGCGTGGGAGTGGTAACACAACACATATAATTACTAAATTATAATACCGCAAAATATTTTGTGTGTCGGGGGGGGGGGGGGATGAGAAGGGTTCGGTGAATGCGCATATGCAACTGGGGGGTTCGGTACCTCTAAAAAGGTTAAGAACCACTGACTTATAATATACAGTATGATGTAATGATGTAACTCTGGTGTGTAGATTACCCTGGACAACAGATGCTGGAGTATGAAATAGTTAAAAGTTGCTGTTATGTCAAATTATTTATGGAAAAAAAACATTTTTTTTTCCCCAGATAGAAAAGTCACATTGAACAAACATTCTACTCATCTGTTGAAGGAGCGGTTTTGATGTTAAATCCTGATGTAAAAACCAGAAGAAATTGTTTAAATTTTTATTGTTGATGGTTTTCTTTCCCTATAATTTTGTGAAAATGGCTTGTTATGACTGTGGGACACAATCAACGAGAGGTAATGTTAGGTGTCAGATTTTTCACAAAATGTTGGATTTCAGAACCATTCTTGACCTTCAAGGTGATTAGGTTTTCCTTTCTTAGTCATTGGAATAAGTAAATAATAAATAGTTTGGAGTTTGTTCCTTGGTAATGTCTGGGAAATATCTCTTGTTCAACATCAGGCGTTTGCAACTTTTGCAACTTTTACAATCCAGAAAGACATTTTTCTTACTACTCCCAAATAGATTTTGCCTTGAGCTGCAGAATCTACACTAGTCTTGGGGGGGAAAAAATTATTCTTCGCTTTATATATCGGAACAGTTTTACAACGTTACTGCTCAAAGTTGATAAGAGGCGCCGTGGAGACCCTAAAGAATCAAACGTAACTCTGAAGCCCCAGGTTGAGGACCTCAGGTTTTTGTTTTGTTCTGTTTGCTCCTTTGCTTTATCTGTGCCAGATTCGTCATGCCATTGTTTTACTAGTGCTGATTTCACTGCCCATTTCTGCCTCGATCTCCCGGTCATTGTTCTCTCAGTTCTGCCGCAGCACTTTTCTACCATTGTTCTGTTCTGTGACTTTTTCTTTTTTTTTATTTCCCACAGTCCTTTGAGTTTAGTGGTTCTCTTCAGTAAGTTTTAAAAAACTTTTGCAAATGATCTATGACCTCAGTGTTGGTTCTCCAACTTAGTCCTCTAGTATTTACCTGTATGGAGATGCAGTCCAAGGTGCTTTACATCATGAAAACATGCAAAACACCAGAAACTTCATACAATCAACAATTTTCAAAATCAGCAACAGACATTGCATTTGTCAAGTGACATCATTAAAATTATCAGCCTACATCAAATATGTTGGTCAACGTTTAATTTATTTAAAGGCAGCTCGTGAACTGACGGGTTTTCAGTCTAGATTCAAAGAATCTGTGTTTCAGCGGTTTTGCAGTTTCCTGGAAGTTTGTTCCAGATTTGTGGTGCATAGAAGCTGAATGCTGCTTCTGCATGTTTGGTTCTGGTTCAGAACAGAACCAGAAGACCTGATTGGTCTGGAAGGTTGCTATGACAACAAATCTTTAATGTATGGTGGTGCTAAATCGTTCAGTCATTTATAAACTTATAAAGTATTTTAAAGTCTATTCTCTGAGCTACGGGCAGTCAGAGGAAGGGCTATAGATCTGGGGCGATGTGCTCTAACTTCCTGGTTTTAGTCAGAATGCCAGCAGCAGCGTTTTTGATCAACTGCAGCTGCCTGAATGTTTTTGGTTGTTGTTTTTAGGCAGGCTCGTGAAGACGCTGTTGCAGAAATCAATGCGACTGAAGATAAACACACGGATGAGTTTTTCTAGATCTTGCTGCGACTTCAGTCCTTCAGACCTGGAAACGTTCTTCAAGTGATCGAAGGCTGACTTCGAAACTGTAAAACTTTGTAACTTTGTATTTGTGGAAGATGTTGGCCGTAAACCTTCGAGCCACTGTAGCAGCAGACACTTTGTTCCCCCCTTCCTCCCAGCAAATAGCCGCGCTGTTCTGGCTTCACACATCCATCACGTCTTGAAGTAGGTTTTGATCCCGTCAAACAGCACCATGTCTCCCTCCTGACTGCCTCTCCCGCCTCTCTCATCATCACGCCATCTCCCATCATTTTGCTGCCGTCGCCACCATCTCTCTCCGCTCACATCCCCCACCTCAGGAGCTTAAGGACAAGATGGACGAGCTGAAGCCGTTGATCCCCGTGCTGGAGCAGTACAAGATGGACGCCGCGCTCATCTCCCAGTTCAAGGAGGAGATCAGGAACCTGTCGGTGGTGCTGATGGGCATCCAGGATGAGATCGGGGCCTACGACTACGACGAACTGTACCAGCGGGTCCTGCGGCTGGACAACAGGCTACGCAGCTGCATGGGCAAACTAAGTGAGTGCTGTTTATGTCCGCCTCTCCACACTGGATTAAGTCAGAATTTTAATCATGTCTCAAGGAAGCTGATATATTGTGAAACCTGCATGAGCTCAGCGTTATTCTGAAGTCTTATTAAAAAAATTAAAAAAACTGCCCCAGCATTGCACAGGAAAATGAATAACACCAGCAGAAGAAATATTACACGCAGCCAGAAGTTGTCAGAATCATACCTTCTCCTTCCTTGTTTTTTATGCTGCCGGGTAGCATATGGAAAAATAACCATGGGGGACACATGAGTAAAAAGTATTGTCTACAGATTCATAAAGCTTCTTGTATGCAGGTGGTAAAACAAGAGTTGAACACCACAAGGGTTTTTCTCAGTTTAAATATTTTAACTTGGTTCGATTGACATAAAATTCAAAACAATTGTCTGCAATGGCTTAATAGATGAAAAATAAATTAGTGGAGTTAGTCCACAAATGAAGTTGTGGGAATAACACAGAGAACTGAACATTTACAGAATACTTTGTTTTTTGTTTTGTTTGACCTGTGCATTGATCAGGTCAGGTGGGATTTTTGACCCATTCACAGTCTATGCTATGATGTTCCCACCTAGAAACATCACCTTGCCATGTGATTTTCAGGATGAAAATCTTCCTTACATATTTTCCTGTACTCCACTGACAGACTTGTTACTACAAGTCTTCTGTAGTAACGTTTGAACAAGTTTCAGTATGATTTCTCTTCAGCAGTGGAGTCTTGTGCATTGCCTGCACTGAAGTGCCATTCTACTGCGACAGAGATGCGAATCTGTCAGCAATTCCAAAAAAATTTTTGATTCAGAAACCAATTTTTCTAGTCAAACGGTCTGGAGATTCTGTTTAAATGGCGTGACTGAGAGGAAAAGACATTGTAAACATACAGAACATTTATTTAAAACAGTTCTGTATGTTGGTGCACTGAATCAAATTGCATCCGTTGAAATTTGGACAAAAATATGTTTCTGCATCGAACTCTGCAACTTAAGTTACCAGGATGACGTTAGCTTAGCCGCCTGGCTTTTTCTCAAACAAAAAAAATATATCAAAGACTTATTCAAAATAACATTTGAATAATTGTGACTACACTCACAAATAGCAGCGTCAAAGACGTACAGCTAAAACGCATTTTAAAATAAATTTTAGGGGCATTTTGAATCAATTCAGAATTTACGTACTCCGAATTACGAATCTAATTTTTCTGCGCCCTCATTCAGTTGATAAGGTTTTTGCCTATGTTGCCAGGTTATGTCCAGTCTGTCGCTGCACTGAAGCAGGGGAACATTGTCTTCCTTTCAAAGAAATCCCAAGTGGTTGATGGTTAACTCCCTCACTTTCACTTCAGTGCGACAAAACAAGGCCAATCCAGTTCGCGCTCGTGTCGGCTTGTTTTGGATTGATGGCTTTTAACAGCAAAATCTTCCACGATCTCTTGAAGGAGGCAATTAGGAGTAACATGTCCTCCCTTATCGCCTTCTAATGAGCAGAAAACGAAGCAGCTTGTGGAGTTAATCTTCTTCGACTGCATCCCCGCTTTTCCAGAGAAGTTTGTGATGCTATGAATTAGTCAGAAGTTCGGGGTCTGAATCACTAACTAACCCTGAGCTTTTTAAGGCTCTTGTTTTCTTCTGCTTAGGAGGAGGCAAGAGGGGAAAACCGCAGTTTTATTTAAGAGACGGTTGTTTGTGTACACGGTTTTGAACTAAAGACCAGCGCGGCTGCAATTAAAAAAAACCCGGTGGAAACCCTGTGAATGCAGAGAAACTTTTAGATTCAAACAACAGTCGGACAATTAAGCTTTGAGTTAAATAAAGTATGTGGCTGTCGGTGCTATCTTAGTATGCAGGGGGGGCACGGCTCCCTGGTGACGCAGGCATGAAATTGGCTTGAGGAATCTAGTTAGAGACTGAAACCACCCCCAGAACATCTTATTGCTGTTTTTCTGTATCAACAGCATGTGGGAAATTAATGAAAATCACTGGACCCGTTACGATAAAGACATCTGGAACCCGGTTTGGGGCTTGGATGACGGATCCGCTTGCAGCAACCCGAAACACCAGGGTGAGTCATGATAAGATTGGGTTTGTTGTTTGTTTCTCCCCCCCCCCCGCAAAGATCACAGAGGAGAAGGCTTGTGGAGTAGATTTAGATTTTTAACAGTAAGAGAAAGAGTGAAGCAGTGATTCTAGTTGGATCCTTTTCTATTTTTGGCTGTAATTTTTTGACATAATCGTATAGAGAATTATCAATGATAATAGGTGATGGTGTCACAGAGTGGGTTGCAAATGTATAGACCTAGACTTTTTTCACATTTTGTGAAAAAATAACATTACGTTATTTTAACCTTACGTTAAAATTTTATGTGTTAGTCCAACACACACACAAAAATAATATTGATGGACATTTTTTAATAATAATAATAAAATCCCCAAAACATTGGTATGCATATGTATAATCCTGGTACTTTTTCTAAGTAATGGACATTTACCAGTAACACTTCTGGTGTGTTGCTTGGTTTTCATGACGCTGTTTGTTCAGTTACCGTATTTTCCGCACTATAAGGCGCACCTAAAAACCTTAAATTTCCTCAAAAGCCGACGGTGCGCCTTATAACCCGGTGCGCCTTATATATGGACCAATATTGAGCCACAACAGGTCTAGCAACTACGGTAAACAGCTGCCAACTTCATTTTCCCCGTAGAAGTGCGCAGTGCATGCTGGGATGTTGTCAAAAAACTGGTTTGTTAATAAAGTTTGACTGACCGATCTACCCATAGACATGTCTATGTATCTACCATAGACA
>CAEGAF010165335.1:0-47889 GCA_903067075.1 Micropoecilia bifurca | reverse complement strand
GAGGACTTTGTAATCTGAGCCCAGCAGGTACGTTGATGGAGCTGACACATGTGTGTGTGTGTGTGTGTGTGTGTGTGTGTGTGTGTGTGCGTGTGTGTGTGTGTGTGTGTGTGCGTGCTGCATAGCAAAGAGAGGAGAACGAGTTTCCAAACAAAGAATGAGGGAATGTTTCGGGTTCATTTGCTTTTAATGCCAGCGCCCAAAGATCTCCGAGATGCTCGCGTTCAGCGACATCTGGTCTGAAGAAAGTTCTCCACATGCAGAAATTCCCAGCTCGCATTAAGGTTAAGCATACCAACTCCGCTTCATGCTCCTGTAAGCAGTAATTAAACACACTCGGAGAAATGCTTGGCTAAGAACCAGGCATTTTAAAGGTTTATCGTTCTGTTTCGAGCGCATAAACCACCCAGTAATACCTCGGTGACAGATGAACAAATAAAAACCTGATTGCAATCTAGTTTGTGGTTTGGTGTCTGTTATTTGATGTGCAATGAGTCAGAAGCAACGCAGTAAGCGGATACAGCCGGATACGACCATATACAAAACTTGATGGTTTTGTAAAAGTAACGAGGCTGTAATGTGTCATCAGTATTTATTTTACCTTCTTGCTGTAGTTCGTTCCTTCCATTTGTCCAGTTATTTCTTATTGTTGTGTGTCGGTTTTGGTTGCTAGATTGAGTGTTTATTTCTGTGATTGTTCAGGTTTTCTTCTGTTTTGTCTTCTCATTCAGTTTTCCTTCCCCAGCTGCTAATCATTTCCACATCAGTCTTGCTCCCTCCCTTCCGCAGCTGCAGACGGTTACATGTAACCAGTTCTTTTGTCATCTTCACGCCCTCTTCTGTATATTTACCTCACTGCGCACCACTGGTTCCTTCCGTTACACTACATTTCTCTCTCTCTCCGTGTTCCTGTTTGCCTGTTTCTTATAAGTTTTGGCTTTTTATTTCATTAATGCCAGCTCTGTACCACTCTCCCATCTGCATCTTCTCTGAACGCATCGAAAACGACACCTTTGGTTTTATAGGGGTGACTGTTCAACATTCATGTGTGGCACATTTTGAGTGGCACGACATAAGCAAATGATAATGTTACGAAGCAGCAGATAGTTGCAATTTGTTGGAAGGAATTAGAAACTGTTTCTCTGATGAGAAGCAAGAAACAACAGTTATGAGTTTTGCACCAAACACGACATTAGTGTAGATTTCATACGGTGGTGTAAGAAAAGCGTGTAATGTCTTGAGTATTTTCAGGTGGTTTCACCAAGATCTGACTTTGTTGCATTGGAAAACAGGGTGACACTTAAATGAAGGGGTGTGCATAATACTGACAGTACAGCATCATAAACATGACATAACACCTGTCATGAACATGAAGGAGTCTTTATGAATGCAGCCATCAAGTGTCATTTGCTAAATAATTACACTTTTAATGCAAAGTTGCACTAAAAGTTGCATTAAAAGTGTCAGCTTTGCCTTATTCGGTCAACAATTACCCTTTAAATGCAAAGTTCTATAAACATTTGCATACAAAGTCAATTATAAGTGTCAACTTTGTATTAAAAGTGTCATTATTTATCAAATGACACTTCATGACAACAGTCATAAGCATTCATGAAGACTCCTTCATGTTCGTAACAGGCGTTATTTCATATATACAAGATTGTCATGTCAGTCTTCAAATAAAGTGCTACCAAAAACACTTTAGTGTCAGTGAAAATATGAGAGCCATTTGGCTATCTCGTTCATAAACAATTTCAGGACTTCTCATTTTGATGGGATTGACACATGAATAATTGCTTTTGAGGAATAAAGACATTTTGGGACAGAAAGGTAATATCTTATGAGACAGAGAAAGGTTAATTAATTAGCCATTTTCCTGATTACTCTCTTTCTGATGCCTTTAAACAACAGGAATCTTTTACAGGAGAACCAGTGGAGGCAACTCGGCATGAATAAAAACAGCAAAGATGTAAGGCTTAGCTAATTAGTTGATGAGTGATGTCAGGGCTAATGGTGCCAGCGAGGGGTTCTGATTGAGAATACTGCTGTCAACCTGATAGACATCTTCCATTAGTCTCTATTTACGTGAGAGATTTGTCTGTTTGATCGACTGCACATTCAGTCTAAAAAAAAACAAAAACGAACAGACAAAACAACAGGAGGTTCCTCAGGGCTCCGCTCTTGGACCTCTACGTTTTTGTCAGGTTTGTTGAAATGCTGAAAGAGCTGAGCGGTGACATAATTGGAGGCCAGCCTGAGCTCCATTTGGACTGCTCATTAATCATTTCCTCCTACCACACAGAGGCCTCAGAGACCGCCAACGAGCAACTCGTTAGAAATGTATCCTCGCTCCGCTCTGCTCCACAGGTTGCCGTCAGTTAGCCAGCAGGGAGCCACGATGCAAGAAAAGACAGAGACAAAAGAGAAACGGATCCCAAAAAAAAAAAAGATTTGGCAGACATAATGGAGAATATTAAGTTTTTCAAATGAATGATGGCTGGAGTTGCAATGAGCTCCTAATTACTGGCTTCATTGAGCCAATTTAAGGTTTTACTTCACAGATCCAAATAACCCAAACTTGATGAACAGAATCAATAATACTTTGCCAAGAGTGAAGCAGATTGCCGTTTTAGTTTAAATCAAATGGGGGGGGGGGAACAGAAACAACTTAAATATGTTTTACTGTGAAACTCATTTTATCAGTTTAAAGCAGATGCCTGCCGCACTTATTGAAACTGTTCTACTGATATGAATGTGTCAGTCTTACCAATGATTACCAGACAGGTAATCCATTTGATGTAGAGATTATTGGATCAGTGGAGCTCTGGCTCCAGGCGGAGTCACATGAATAGAATCTGTTAATCCATATAGGGCGGACCGGTCCTGAAGAATGGAAAAACGCTACCTGTCAGTCACTGAAGCTCCAGAGAAGCTGAAGAGTCTGTCTGAGGTGAAGACGATGGAAAAAGAGAGCAGGCCCTTTCTGAGCTGTGATGTTTTACATAGCAGGATGTAAAACAAGTGATCAGGTGTTTACCAGGTTAATACTATGCTTAGATCTCAGAGAAAAAGCCCCAGAACTCAACCTCTGACAATACAGTGTTGACTGAGGATGTTAGAAGTCAAAGTACATGATCGTAAAATAAGAAAGACTAATAAAGTGTTGAAAGTGCTTCCAAGAGACACACAACTTACAAAAATTGCATTTAAATTGAATTTAGTGAGTTCTGGAACCAGATCTTTTGGACAAAATAGACCCAAGTACATGAATGTCCTCAAAGTGCTGGTTGTGGCAGAATGTATTGATAAAACTATCTATTAAATTTGATTAAAACCTTTCACTGTTCTCAATGAGTACTTCTTCAAATGAAATTACATCTTTTCACATTGATGTCATTTGCAATTATACGAATGCCATCAAATCAAAACGGGTTTGATTTGATGCCCTTCCTTTTTCTGGAGGACCATTTTGTTTGCAGAGACTTCATAATTTATTGTATTTGCCTATTTGTGTTGTTTTATTTATTTTGGATATGTAAAATGTTCCAGGATTGAATGCTCATTTAAGGTTTATTTATCTTATAGAATGTTTTGTCTCATTATTATGCCTTTACCATTATATTACCTGAAAATGGTCTCAAAACAAAGTATTATTTATCGCAATAATTTTTGGGACAATTTATCTTCCAGCAAAATTTGTTATCATGACAAGGCCTACTTTAAAGTGTCTCAGTAAACTCTGAATCATCTTTTTTAATAAGCAATGACAATGTGAAATCAGTTGATTTTTTTTTTTTACCTAGAATGTTTAAGAAATAATAAATAAACCAATTTCCATCTGGTCTTTATGCCTAATTCTCTATAATCAATGTTCCTTTGACCAAGGACAGCAGGAGCTAATTGGCTTTGTCTTGTATTGAATGTTTTTACAAAGGAAAGATGTGCTGCAGCTTCCACCGAGCCATGTGGGCTAATCCAAGCCAGATTTAGGTGAGCAGGATTCTCGGCCATGGCTAAAAGGAGATGCAGGGTCATGTTTGGGGGAACAAGTCAAGACTGGGAGAGGAAGTCAACTCCAACAGAGATGATGTGATAAACTATTGAGAGCGTGAGATAACTCAAGCTGCAATTAGTTCTTTACAAATTTAAAGCAACCATAAGGAACGCTGGTTAAATGTTTGTTTTCCCACTTTAAAACGGCTCAAACAAACATGAGTGGTCATTAGCGTGCGGCCCCTTAACGTCCAGCCGTGTTATCCGGTAGATCTGCAGCCAAATCTCTCAGGTTACTCCGCTACTGCCAGCCATGTTTTACAACTGCCAGGTTTTATTATGGGTCTTGCGGTTTCTTTTCAATGCACCGTAAGACCCTCCGTCGCTCAGTCTCGGCTATGTATCGTTCAAAGGAGACGCTTATATCTAATCTGCAGCGTGACTCTGCCTCTGAGTCATTGGGGAAGCAACAGAGAGCCTAGCGGGGTCAGGACGGCCGTGTAGCACCTCATCAGTCAGCCCGGCAGCCTGGGGGAGCGATGGGTTGAACCATGGCTCTGGGCCTCGTCGTCAGTTGCGTCCAGATGGCTTGTTCCACGGCGGAAGTAGAGTTCCCGGTTCGGCCGGTCGCGGCTTCCGTTTGGAAACGGCCGGCGGGTTCGCGCGACCACCTAAACGTTTCAACTCGAGAGCGAGTCGAAGCAAATCCATCGCTGCTGCTGACGCGTATGGATGGATTCGCTGCTTTGTTTGAGATAATGGGCACAAGGTCGCCGAAACGTTTTCTGGTTTGTTTCATCAGAACCGTGTTCAGATGGCCCTCTGGACCACATGAGATGCGGTTTCACCCTGAAGGCAACCAGACACCGGGGCCAGGACACAGTCAATTACAAACAGGCTGACGTGTAGCTGGTCGTGTGTTATATCACTAAACACAGACTGAATGCTTCCATATGCTTTTTGTTTGAAGCGGACTGGCGTTTTCTGTTTGCGCTCTCCTGCTAGATTTGAAAACTGGAGCTCCGTCACATCATCACAGGTATCGGGTGTCGGCTCTTGAATATCAACTCAAGATGCGGTCGGCTTTTTGCCTTCTCGAAGGAAAAGAGGGTCACTTTTCAGGCATTCTTTGCTTTAGGATGGCAAGAGATTCTCAGAGTATAGAAACAGTCTTACAGTAGCTGCATTTCTATTAGCCTCAAAATAGCGCAAAGTTTAAATTCTGAGAATAAATACTTAGTAGAAACACGGGTATTTCGAAGAAACTTAAGTTTTGAGGGAAAAGTTTTTTGTTAGGATGAGGTGGTTTGTCAACTGTGTGAAAACACTTTTTTTTTTACATCACGAGACACGTGATCAACAACTGAAAACGGCAAAGGAGACGACAGGAAATAGTAGGATGATGGTTTTGGTTTTATTTTTCCAGTCAATGTCCAGCTGGCTCCAGTTAGTTTTAACCTGTATGACTGGTTCTGATTTTTTACTAATGAAGTTTTTCCAAAAGCTTCAGATTGTTCTACACTTCACTTCGTGCAGAGGGTCTAAACCAGGGGTGGGCCATCCTGGTCCTGGAGGGCCGGTGTCCTGCAGCTCTTAGATGTCTCCCTGGTCCAACACACTTGAAACCAACAGCTGAATCACCTCCTAAGTGCTGTCAGGTTCTCCAGAGTCCTGCTAACAACCTCATTATTTGACTCAGGTGTGTCAAAGTTGAGACACATCTAAAAGTTACAGGAGACCTGCCCTCCAGGCCTGGAGTTGCCCACCCCTGGTCTAAACCATTGGCACTTTAGGAACAAGTGCCTCAAGGAGTCGTGGACTACCTTCAATTTTATCCAGTCACTAATGTTTGCTTGTGATGACCTATAAAGCTCATCAGAAATTGCCTGCGCTATTGACAGCATCCTCCACTGCGAAGAGAAAAGTACCGAGCCACTGAAGGACGGTGCCTCCCATGACGGCTCCAGCCTCCTGCATCTGTCACTTTATACGTTGAGTGTGTTGACTTTTCTTGTTCTGTGGATGGGCTGTAATGACACAAAATTCATTGTGCTTCTGTGCAATGACAATAAAAACCTGATTCTTTAATGAGAAAAAGCCAGATGTACAGCAGAGGGAGATTTGTTCTGAGCGGAACCGAGTAGGAAGGAAATGGCCAGGCTAATCCTCAGGCTTTACCAGACCAAACCAAATACACAGACCCTCAAATCGGTTTTGGGGAGGCAGTGGGACAAAACACCTCCAGTCATCCTGATCAGATACCCAAACAATCTAAAGAGACTACTTTCAATGTGAACAAACAGCAGTTTTGCACAGATGACAGAGCTGCTCTGCATTTCTGTGAGCCATATGGAGATGGGATGATTTCACCCATTTGGATCTGAGACTGGACTACCTGTTGGTCAAGCTCTGGCTTCTGGGACACACCTGGGAGAGCTGACCACAAATTCAGACACTGATGACTAATCAATCAATCAATAATTAAGTAATGATTGAGTAAAAAGAAAACAAAAAAATTGCTGCAATATTCAGTGTGAAGCAGACCTATTTGTCTTGTAAAATGCCTTATTGTGAAACATAAATAAGACCTATAAACACGATGCCAGGGTGTTTGCTTAAGGTTTTTTTATGCTGACTTTAGAGAGCTAACATATTCTCTTAGGTTAATATTTTGCATGTTGACCATCTGGGAAGTTAACTGAAACGAATGACGCTCTCTGGACTGAATGCTAAACAAATCATTTTCACCCAACTTGTAAAGAGTTGTAGCAGCTGGATGCCTCTCTTAAACGCTTACAGGGTGTTTTAACAAGACAAAGTGATGAAAGCATGTCACTGGTGTGTGCATTTCTTCTTTTCAACCATTCTGCTCCTGTTTGCATTCTGCTTGTAGTTAAGGGTTCTGTCTCTTTTCTTTTGTTTTCCCTCTCCTTGCTTCCTTTCCTGTGTAATTGCCTTTTCTGCTACTTGAAATAGCCTGAGTCGAGCTTAATTAGACCACTCTCCTCTCTCTTTCTTGCAGCTTTGACCTTTCACTGCCAGAGCGAGACAGATACAAAGCAAACATAAAAAGTGAGACTGAGCTGTCGGCCCATGAAACACAGCGGAGGGCTGCGTGCCAAGATAAGAGGACTCCGGGAGCCGTCGGGATGCAGCAGGTGGAGAGCGAGTCTGAGGAATCGCTCAGTGATGGTGATGATGAAGGTCTCGATAAAAACGGGTGGAAGGATGGACCCCCGGAAGAGGAAGAGGAGGTGGGGAGAGTGTTTTGGTGAGAAAAGCGGAGGCGAGCGAGATGCTTTGAAAGACGAGAATCAAAGAGGTCGTACACTTTGAGTGGAATCGCAGTGGGCCGCTGCGGAAAGGTTTGAAAAGAGAACCACATGAGAACCACGGCTTTGAGATGAGTTAAAGAAATAAAAAATAAAAACAGATGAAAGTGAAAGAAAAGGGGGGAGGGATATCTAGACTGAGTGGCGCATGCAGCTTCAGAATCAGTTGGACGAATTCATGTCGGAGTCGCTAAACTTTATTGGGGCAGTATAATGTGGAACTGACTTTTTTTTAGCTTTACATCATGTTGTAATGTTATCTCCTCACCATAATCAGATCTGCAGTGTTGGCTTAATTATTTTTTTTTTTGTATTTGAGAAATCCTTTAATCTCCCCTGGCAACCATTCAGGTGTGCAAAACGTCTGGGTGGACCTAGAGGGTGAACCCTGTAGTTTCCAAGCTTCAGAGATTCTACCTCAAAGGGCCGACAGTCAAAGGGCCCCTGTGACTCCCACACTCAGCTCCTCCAGACTAGCCAGCAGCAATTAGCAGCAACCTGGTGGATCTGCGTATCTCATAGGAGCTTCTTCTCTGTGAAACGCTGGTAAAAACATTAATAGAGGAGCCATGTTGTAATGACTTCCTGAGGGCGAGTTTCAAAAAGTGCAGGAGCTTCTTAAAGAGACAGAGGCCCAATTTCAAGGCGTTAAATCACAAGGTCAATTTTTTTTTAAAGTTGTGTTTCAAATGTACTGCATTTTTAGAACAACTGCAGGTAACATATTAACATGGTTGTGCTGTAAAATGGCACAACATGACTGGAAAATGCATGACAACAGCCTCTTTAAAACACACAGAACCTTTAAGACACTCGACATGGAGCAACAACTAGAGAGACGAGCAGGATTCGGATTAACAACGGTGCCTCGTGTGACTAATTAAAGAGACTTAATGTGGGTGGCACTGTGTACAGAAAACGTCTTCCACTCTGCAACAAACATTGCGGTTCATGCAGTATGACACAAAAACCCACAAGTCATAAACATGATGGAGCACCATTGCCCCCTTCACTTTTACTGGATAAATGAGGCTAAATAAAAAAATAATAATAAGACATTAGTGTGGTCAGTGAAAACCCCCAGGAGAGGAACAGTTGTAACATTACAACAAACTTCCATAACTTCTGTCAGGATTTTATGTTTCTTTAATCTCTACAATCATCTGCCTCTTTGTTTTAGACCAGCACATGAAATCCCAGTAAAATACACTGAGGCTGGTTGATGTAATGTCACATAATGTGTTTTTGCAAGCCACTGCAATGTTTAAAGTTTAACAAACTCCATCTTTAATTAAAAATATTGTTCACTTTAATTGAACATTTCCACACAGTACAGCGCTACTCTGTGTAAGCATAACAAAAGGAGAAAAGTGAAGAAAAACCTGAAAACAAGAGAAATTCAGGAAGCTGATGCTGTAACAGCAGGAGCAGAGGTTTAATGTCCTACTGTAAGATTTATCAGGATTGTGAAGAAGCTCAGTGCGCCATGGTAACAGCATCCAGTGATCCCTTCATACAGATAATATCAGTATAACCCGGAGAAGAAAATAAAACTGGCAGAGATATAGTTCCTTCTGGCTTGAAAGAGAAGATAAGAGCTGATTCTGAACATCAGTAAATCAATAATACTTCCAATATTATATAAGCGACATAATCCATCAGTGCACTTTTAACTGTATAAATGTTTTAATCTTCCTACCACTCTGCTTGTATCTGTTTTCTCCGTGGGTTTCCTCATGCATTAATAATTGTCTACTCTCCGCTGCTGCAGCTCTGCTCTTGTTTGTTTTTCTGGAGGGTTTGGGAGAGTCTTTGTGCTTTTTCATGCTTTAACGTTCATGGCGACAGCTGATCGGTGATCACGTGAATGCTGATTTATTTCAAAAGGTTTAATTTGTTAAATAACTTCAACAAAACTGTGGAGCCAGGGTCTTTCAGTGCATGTCAGATCTGTACTGTTGGTGTGCAAAGTGACCCTTTGGATCTTCTACCACAGCTTTTTATGATTTCGACTAAGGCGATACAATAAAAACATTTTTCCAAATATGGATACAATAACAACAACATGCAAGTTTTGCATTTACTTAAATGTTTTTTTTTTATTATTATTAGGTTGAAAACTGTGTTTAACATCATTTTACAGACATAACATCCTGTAGAAAACAATATGAATCTTCTTTTTGCAAATAACTTGAGTTTTTTTTTAGATCAGAAATGAAATGCATACAATTTTTTTTAGATGCCTACAGTAGATACTCGTCAAAACTGAGAAGCTGTCTTATTGTATAGGTCATGTAACGTGCTGCTACAAATGAGGTTTGTTTTTAACTTCACTGAGCTGAAGATGGCTGAAAAGGTTGCAGACCTCAAAGCTGCACATTAAAGACAGCTGAAACTGTTAAAGCTCGTTTTCTTGTGGTAGCAACGGTTACCTTGAAAGGAAAGTGTGCAGCCATCTTTGTTTTGCATTGAAGCATACAATATTGTTTTATTGAATTTAGGAAAATGCCAATTTCTAACCGTTTGCGTTTGTTTTAGTCTCATAAAACAAACACAAGCTACAATCAGTTGCACAATTTCATACATAAAAATAAATACTGGAAAATCTGTTGTTAGAAGTTTGCTGAACAGCAAAATGCTAATTTACAATAATATAAAAAAGAAATTCCAAAACCATGAGCTCATATGAAGAGAGTTCTGTTAATTGCCAAATGTGAGCAGGCTTATTTCCCATTTTCCCTCAAGAACACTTTCATCAAGAGTGGGATCAGAACCTCTCAGAGCAGCTTCTTCCAAAAATCCCTGAACAAATTGGCTATGATTTTTTTTGGGGGGGGGGCTTTTCTACCATGATAAAGATCTTTGTCCATCATTTATCCACCAGATCCAAACTGGTATGCTGCAATCCCCTCTTTTGACAAAAGAAATATCTAAGTGGCCTCTCTGCGCCTTCCTCATCCTCGTCCTTGTCTTTAGATGAGAGGTAAGAGAATAAACGCTGCAGCTTCTATCTTTCATCCCGTCTTTCTCTCCCTGGATCTGGACTCCCAGCCTCTCCACGCTGCTGGGGGAAGCCTCTGAAGCCTCTCCACAAACTTCAAGCTTTTAGCCCTGAAGTGTGTCTCATTGTTGCTGCAGGATTAATGTTGATGGCCAGTAACTTTCCTCACCCCGACCGCAGATTAAAGAGACATTGCCGCGCTTCTATTTTTACCAGTAAACGCACCAGAAATAAGCAGCGTCTCTTTTGAAATCCATGAATATATTCGCTCTACACACATCATGTCTTTCATGTGAACAAAGACATCTTCCAGGATTTAGATTTTCCTGAAAAAACACACACAAGGGAGGCATCTGTAAAGCTTTTAAAGTAATCCACATTTTACTCGCGCCTCATCAATGTAATCTGGCCTCGGTGAGGGAAAAAAAGAATAAAACACAACACGAGCAAATGGGCGCCGTCTTGTTTGGAAGATAGATTTCTTGCTCTGCTGATGTTGTGCTGGGTTTATAATGATGGGCTCAAGGTTACTTTCTATCCTTTATACAAAAGAAAATCTATTCCAATCACACGCAGCCCCACGGAGAAAGAATGGCCACGGAGATGTCCGATAGTCCTGAAATCAGACGGCCTCGTGACAACGGACTCCTAAAAGATTTATCTGCCGCAACAAGATGAATGAGGACACCTCGGGAACACACATCTCTGAATAAATCTGGGGCTGCGTCAGGAGACCACAGAGCGACAAAATGCCCCGAAGAGGATACAGAAGCAAAAGCAGTATGAATTTAAAGGTCTGTTTCAGTTATTAGATGTTTGTATTAGAGCCAATTGGACAGATCACAAAAAATGTGTAATTCTTGTTGAACATATGCACATATTGACAAAATAGTGGATCAACAAATGCAAAACCGAACCCCCACTTTACATCTCAGCTCACTAAGGTCAACACGAGCAAAAAAAAACATCAGATATCTACACTCATGCATATAACTAAAGCGAAATAAGACGCTGAGAGGCGCATTCGTTTAGGCAAAGCTTTCGAGTTTGAAGAATAGGAAGGAAAACCTTTTGTAAAACCATTGTGTGCATTTAATTTCCTCTAACTTTTAAAAAAGATCATGGACACCGAGGGACATTTATCGGACTTCCAGTGTAGTGATGAGGAGTGTCCAGTAATAATAAGATCCTTTTCAGAAGAATGGACCACTTCAATTATTTCTAATGCTCTTTATTAAGTGAACCACTGAAAGCAGGAGTGTTTCAATATATCTGCCATTACCAGCAATATACCAGGTAAGGAAACCTATCGTACCTGAGCAATATGATGTGGGGATGGAAATGAATCCATGAGGCGTTTTCAATTTGAATGTGAAGCACATTCCTATGCAAAGGTGTTCATGTCCTTTGAAGTTCTTCCCATGTTGTCATATCACAACCACAATGTAAATGTAAATGTGTGTCTCTGAGATTTTATGTGCTAGACTAACACAAAGTAGTGCATAAGAAGTGGAGAAAAGAGGGTTTCATTCGGATGGTTTTACACAAGAACACTGAAAAGTGGGTTGTTCATTTGTATTCCAAACCTTACAGGACTTTGTTTTGCTGCATCTACAGCTCCAGGTGTTTTTAGGTTTCAGTCCCTTCCAGGATGTTGCGATGTATTTTTGTGACTGTTGAGGTCTAAAACGACTGATTCCGCTGAAGCTTTTTCAAAAAGTTGCAAATGTTTTTTAAGCTTCATTTTTTTGCCCTAACTTGGTTTTACAAGAAAAGTTGAAATTGCTGCATGTAACCTTCCCAAAAGGACAGATTTTTCACGTGGTATTTAAAGTCCAAATTACATTTTCTGGTACTTTCTTAAAATAGCAACACTTATTTAAGAAGTGGTTTCTGCAATAATGGCACCAAAAATTCACCTTGCAAAACCATCGTGTCAGTAGTATGAATCTCTTCTAGATGAACCAATTTGAAATCGGGTTAAAAAATAAAAATGGCGTTTGATGCGTGGGAGGCGGACACTTCCTCTGTTCGCTCTGCTGAGATGTCACAACCGGGCCCAGATTTACACCGTTTAGTTTTTTTTCTCTGACTGTATCAGAGGTCTCAGTAGTAATGAATCATCTTTCTGACGGTCCTTGCTGAGTGTTGAATCTGCAATACCCACTAATGATTGATGAATGAGCGGCTGGTGGGAGCCGGGTTTGGACAGGGCCCTTTTCCTCAGAAGTAAACGGCTCCTCAACGGAAACTCATTAACCGATTTTTGTTCGTCAGACGTTGTGATCGATGCCACGTGGGTTTTTCTGCACTGCAGTTCCCCCCCCCCCCATCGGCACGTTTGCTTGAGTTCACGTTTAATTATTGATATACCTAATGATAAAATTATGATGAGGTTGTACCTTGGAACCTTTTTGCCCTGAGGCAGATCAAACACACAGCTGCTTCTTTGAATCTGGGCCCCCCGCTCGGCCAACCTGGCAGTTGTCAGCGGCATGGCTCCGCGCCCTGGCATGCAACCTGCCACTCTCCTGGCACATCCTGAGTCGGTGGGAGCGGGGGCGGCGGGGGAGGGGGCCTGTGCCAAAAGGGGCATCTCCGATCACTGTGGGAGTTCCACCCTTTGGACACAAGGATCCCCACAGCCTGGCTTTTCCACCTGTTCAGATGGAGCCTGAGGCTCACCTCCCCCATATGTCACCACATTGAGAATCGCTCGGACTCTTGTGCTGCTTTCTTCTAATTCTGAAATAGACTTTAATGATATAGTACTGAGTGATTGTTTTTTTTCTTAAATCATACAACTTAACTTGTTATCCATACTTGAAAAACACTAACAATTTTTAAAAACTTGACTGAAATGGTTCAGACAGAAAAAGCTCCAGGCTTATTTAGGATGGTGTATGACAGCCATTGTATATAGAAGAAAATGAGTGATATTCTTCCAAAAATTCATAATCTCAGAAATTTTCCAGAAAAATAAAGATATTGAAACAGCTAAACAGAGGCTAGGCTCACACTGGTAGCAACAAAAACTAACAAATTGTTTATGAGAGCTGGAGACACAGGACATAACGGTTCAACTGTGACGACTCACAAAGATCATAAAACATGGAGAGACAAGATAAAACAAGCACCAGACAAGAGACAGAGATAACAGGTGACATAAATACACAAGGGAGTAATCACAGGAACGAGACACACCTGGGAATAATCAAGGCAGGCTGGCACAGAGACTCACAGCAAACAGAACCTAGAAAATAGCAGAGAAAACTCAAATTCCCACAAATCTAAGAAATTTTCTAGAAAAACCTGAGTTTAAAAAGTGGAAACTTTTCAAGAAGAAATGCAGAAATTTTAAGAGGCATCTTGGAAATTTTCTATAAAAAAGCTGGACATGTCTGAGTTCCAAAAGTTGAAAATTTCTTTGAAAATAGAATCTAAAATTTTGAAATTAATGTCAAAAATTTTGTAGAAAAACCTTGGAAATGTCTGAGTTTTGGAATTTCGAAATGTTTCTTGAAAAAGATCTGAAATTTTAAGAAAGTCACACACTTTCTAGAAAAAGTTGGGAATTTCTGAGTGTGAAAAGTTAAAGTTGCAATCTTTTTTTTTCTGTTTATGACGGCCTTGATATATCTTCATATATATATATTTATGCATGTCCTCTACATCAAATTGAACTAAATTTCCACTTCACAAAGTAGTATGAAGCGAAAAAATCCCAAAACATATCACGTCTTATAATTAATCACTAAAGAGAAACATAAAAAGAAAGAAAACAAACAGAAACCAAAACAGGTAAAACACAATTTGAAGCTATTTGTAACCGTAACATATTTTCTTATCAGTTTTTTTAAATCATAATGAAATACATTCTCATAAGTATTTTCACCATGTCATATTTAATTTCAACAGCAAAAATCCTGTTTACTGGTTTGTTTTGTAATTTTACAAATATGTCACAAATCATATTTGGATTCACATCATGGGAAAAAAAATCTTTTCACCCCAACTAACAGTAAACGTCATTTTGTCCTAAACGTTATTTGCATTATTTCATAATGAACCACATCATAGCAGAGTTGTGTCTTCGAGTGAACAGCCTCATTAATAACTTGCATGGGTCATTTTTGAACCATTACTAAAGATATCCACTCTATACATGATCAGGTTCAACGTCAATTATAATAATTGGATCAAACTGCTGAAGAATTAAATAAATCTGAGCAAAATCAAAAATACAATAATAATATAAATATGTAAAAAGGTAAAACAAACCACATTAATAAAACCATTCATCAGTGAGTTAATTAAACACACAATCAGAGCGCGACGGAATCATTTTGGTAGTGATGCACTTTTTTGGAATCGAGAGCCAGAGTCTGTAATTTGTTTTTCAAAATAAGATAAAAGAAAACACGTGAGTACACAGAATCTATGAGAGTGAGAGTTAAAATGGTCAGACACTGACAATAAGATTTTATTTCTGTACTTTGTAGATGCTTGTTCTCAATCTGTAGTTTTTTTTGTTTCATGTTTTCTCTATTCCTGCTTTAAAGTCATCTGAAACCAGACATCCCATCCATCTCTACTTTCACTGCGCCACTTTGTTTTTCTATGTCTCCTCTGGCTTTTTAACTGCTCCTCTCTTTTCCTGCCAATTTGCAATAGTTTATAAACCTGGCCTGTGTTCTTGAATTCTCCATGGTTTGAAGTGCTTCATTCTTTCCGTTTATTTTTTATTTTTATTTTATTTTTTTTTATGTCTCCCCTACCAGCCGCTCCTGGGCGCCTCTTCACAGAGCTGTGACTGGGTTTGGCATAAATGGTAATGACTTTCCTAATTCCCTAGAAGATGTTTTAATATTTTCTGCTTTTTAAGTGTGGCTCCAGGAATTTTGGCACTGATTAATCTGCTGCTTCAGAGAGCTGTGGTGAGTCTCTCGGTGCGTTCAGACCTCAAAACTGCCAGAAAATGCATTGCCAAACAACTTTTTACAGCTGAAAAATGCAGCTAAGTTACGTCAATCTTAATGTAATTCGATGCCACGATGAAAAGAAAGTTCACTTCCTGTTAATTTTAGGTTTTAAACGTCTAAACGATCTAGTTTTTACCCTGAAACCATTTGAATCTAATTCCATGAGTGCAACGAATCACGTGCTAAAAATTTATTCATTAAACAAAGATGAAGCCAAAATGCAAGAGGAGGAAAACAAGAACACCCTAAAAACAGTGTAAATGCTAGTATTTAATATGTTGTGATAAGACCAATTGAGTAAAATTCACTAAACTCTTTTCAGCTTGACTTTAGCACACTCTGTTTTTTTTTTCTTTTACTTGTTTTGTTTCTTTTCTTTTTATGTTGAAAATAAACAATTCATTTTATCTTTAAACAAAAATAAAAATAAAGAATCTTATTGTGAATGTTTAGTCTAGTTAGCATGGTCACCAATGACAGCAAAGAAACTGTTTTCCTGTAATGGTAACTTGTTTCCATATTTAGCACCGACTACATGAGATTGATTGACAGCGATAAGACCCTCCTCCTGGTTCTGACTGGTTATTTTTGACCGGGAGTGAAGCGTTTCGTCAGATAGCAATAGTAGCTCGGGGAGCAGGTGGAGGAGATCGATCTTTTCACAGATTATCTGTTTCAGATTACGCTTTTTCACTTTCTCGGTTTATATCAGACATTCGAGCGACTTGAATCCATTCCTCCCTCCCTGGCTCCTCCAGACCCGGGACCCCCTTGGCCTGGTTCGGGGGGCAACTGCTCCCCCCAGGTCCGCCTATAGCTCCGCCCCTGTCCACATGTCCTGCAGTTCTGTCCCCCACCTATCAGGCTGCTCTTCATTGCAAGGAGGTCAGGAGGTCGATGCTCACTCAAAACAGACTCGGTGCAGAAAGTTGCATTTTGATGTACACAACGTCCCTGAGTGAACCTCTTGTTCGAAAAGTTGGTATCCTGTTGGAAATGAGGAAAATTGTCATGAGAAACGCAGGTAATTGATACTAGATTGAAATCGCAGCCATTGCGGAGTCTCCACGGTTCTACCAGTGGTTCCTCTGCCGCTTAGATCCTTTTTCTAAAAAACTAAAAACCGGAAATCGTGACTTTACTTTCCCTCCATCCACCACAGAGTCGCGATGCGGCGTGGCAGCAGCCCTTACTCCTCTGCCTCTAAGATATTAAACTCCAGCATGCATTTTAGAGCAGCAGGGCCTGGCATTTTAAGATCAGGCTGGCATATTGAATTATTCTTTTTGTTTCTGAGCTGATGGAGGATATTCCCGCTCTTTACGACTTGTGTTTAGAACCCTCCCTGAAAGTTGCCTCAATTATTGAACATTTGCGGAACATGAATAAGCAAAATGGTCTTAAAAATACATATGCTTTCGGTCGCATTTCACAGGCGTGTGGGGAAATTTTTAGCAGCCAAGAGACCCATCTTTTTGTGCTGATCGCTCCGATATGGAACAGACGTAATTGCGAAGTTCCCAGAGGACTTCTTCACTGCAGAGACCTCCGACAAAAGTGTTCCATATCCAGACTTTTCATGAGACAAGTTTTACTGTCTTTGGGTCGCGAGGAGCTTAATTGGCGGTGACAAGTGTCGCAGGAAATGTCAGAGCTGAAGGGAAGGCTTCTGAAAGAAACTCCCCAGAGCGGCAGCAATGTCAAGAGAGAGATTGTGTAAGGTGCTCCGAGTTCAGAGAGCAGTGTGAGTTTATTTCCTGTCAATGCAGACGAGTAATCAAGACGTCTGTGGAACAGCAAGAAAGTGAAGCCTATGTTAAAGTATATTCTGCTCTGGCATTCACCTAAAGACACATGGAGGACCAGAGTGGAGACAAGCTGTTGACTCTGCTGCGTTTTGACATCTGATGCTGACACAAAGCGATAGTAATGCTCTCATCTGTGCTGTCACCAAATCAATTATTCACCCCTTCTCACCAAAGTCCAGCTAAACACAGTTTGGGTCGTTTTATTCCAATTTGCTATGACTTCATTAATCCAATTTTGTTCTACATATTTTTTTTCACAAAGCTTTTATCTTCAGCTAAGCATGTAAAAGAGGATGCATGGGATGATGGGCAATTTTCTGAAAAGTCCTGCCTTAAAAATGTCATTAAAACACCCTGGACGGACTTGGAGGGAGCGGCGCATGTGACGAAACCCACTGACATCCCTCAATTATGAACGTTTTCCGCAGAGAAATTGACTAAGATTGCTCCATCATTTTTGTGACTTTTCGTTTTTCAGCCAGAGAAATGTTTTTCTTCTTCTTCTTCAAGGGAGCCCAGCGAGTCCCAGAGGAGGGTGAACTAAAAATAGAGGCTGTAAAAATCTCTTCCTTAAGTTTAATAGCCTGCAAACTGAAATTTGCTATATTTGCACTGACTGTTTATTGAAGAAGGATTTGCTACATCCTGTGCCAGGTTAGCAAGCTAACCGCTATTAGCAAGGCAAGCTAGCATCTCTCCATATGCATTTCTTAAGGTGGAGGCCAGCAACTTTCAGGGATGATGGATTAAAATGTTTAAAAATGTAATTTTGAACAACTTGGTTTGGGATTACAATGGTGCAACACCCATATGATGACCCTAGTTTTAACATTTTTATTTTCTAAATCCTTTTAATCCAGTGCTGAAGAACATTTAAAGTAATCTATATCATTTTCTGCAGTCGTCAGAAAATGCTTTACATATTACAAAATAAACAAAATAAATGAGACAAGTTTGGTTTTTAAGTAAAACATGAATATTCATTTGTTTTCCCCCTTCAGTAAATGAGCATTTTTACTGCTAATAATCTCTGAAGTTTGGAAACTATTAAACTACTTATGTTTTTTTAAGGGATTACAAGAATCCCCCCAGCTTGAGAAATCAAAATCCTGTTCCATTTATTTTGGAAAAAGAGATGTAAGCAGAGCGATACTCTCCTAGAATACCGGAATATTCTAGGAAAAAAAACATTCTGGATAAGTAGAAACTAACTGCCTATCTAATCCACACCGCATCTTTTCTGAATCTGTTTCTTTTACTTCCTAACACATTGGCACTACCTGTTACCCTTTTTTTTTTAAAGCCAGAACTATAAATTTACAACATCTATGTTTTTAGTATCATATTCCTGCTGGGCCAGAAACCTAATATTCTCTCAGCACATCTTCAAGTGAGTATTCACTTCCAAAGCCAGCGATTGCTCCCGTCTCCCGGCGGCGCCTGTCACACCGTGTTGCTCGAGCGTCTCGATTTGTGCAGCAGCTGGTGCTGTAAATGTGCTGTAATTGCACAGTCACACATGGACCGGGGTTCGCTCACAGCATCACACGCATCTACTCATCTGCAGTCCGTGTGATAATGACGCTTTAGCCCCACCTCACTCTCTCCCTCTCTGCAAGGCCTTCTGTGTGTGAGTGTGCGTTTGTTTATAATGCCTTGTGAGGACAATTTTCCTGACATATACTACGTTGTGGGGACCAATTGCTGTGTGGGGACCCTGTTTTAGGGTCAGGGGTCAGAGTTAGGACTAAGGTGTGAATTGAGTTTTGGTTAGGGTTAGGGTTAGGTATGTGATGGTTAGGGTTAGGAAAAGGGTAAAGGTAAGATTTAGGCTGTAGAAATGAATGGAAGTCAATGGAAAGTCCCCACAAAGAAAGTTGTGCAAACATGTGTGTGTGGATCTTTTTTCAATTTTTAAAAGTTAAAGGCAGTCGTTGTTGAGGATATACATTTTCTGTTTTTAATGCCCATTCTTTGCTGCATATCCCTCTGTGTATCTGTGACTGATAGGAGGAAATGCTTTAGTGTCGTGATCTGATTGGACCCCAGCAGTCCCTTCCGCAGTAATGACCCGTGCTGGGAGGTGTTGCGGGAGCAGATTCAGAGGCGCTATCCTGTTAACAAGGAGCCTGCTGAGACAAGCTGTGAGGAAACGCCGCTCCAAGACGTGTGATTTCAAGCGAGGGCTGTTTGTGCCAGACAGTTGGAGATCTACGTGTCGCGTCGTTCGTTGGTTTCGTTTTTTCTTTCTTTTTTATTTATGTTATTGAATAGAACTGCTGGAAAGGTAGACTGACACCACTCCATATAAACTACTTGGATCTGTTGTGGGAAAATGTTGGAGATTTGTTTCTTTTATGTTTTCTTTCAGCAAGTCATTGTAATCTGTTAGAGACGTTATATAAAATTAATTTATTTTTAGCATTACATCACGCTATAAAGTTATTCCCTCATCAAAAGCGTACCCAGAGTGTTGCTTTGGTTCTTCAATGCGTGCTTGAGAAATCCTTCAATCTCCAACGGCAACCATTCTGCCATGCAAAACACCTTCGATTCGCTGCTCCCCCAGCCTCACAGAGCGCCCCTCCCCCACCCAGCTCCTTCAGACTAGCAGCAGCAACTAGCAAACATCTGGTGCAACTGCGTGTCAGCTGAGCTTTTCAGTGAAAAGCTTTGCTTAGAATCTGCCTGATTTATTATATTATATATGATAAACCTCAGTTTTATTAAACTGGATACAAATCAAACTTTCTCACCGCTACCTTAGCTACCATCTATGCTGCTGACAAACAGCAAAACGCATCTGGAGCTCATGACTGCGTGACCAAGCCTTAGTTACATGACTTTAGACCCACAGGGAAACACCGAGGACTGTTTCCATAAAAGAACAAAAGAATGATCCATCAGTGGGGAAAACAGCCCTGGCTCCCTCTGTGCTCCATCAGCTACATGCAGAGTGATTCTCTGGGGGATGTACTCCAGACATAATGAGAGAGAAACGTCGGGAGTAAACAGATCGACTTTTTTTTTCTTTTCTTTTTTTTTGCAGGCAGGCAGGCCTAATTACAAGGCACGAATAAATAACTGTGAGAGAAAAGGCAGGAACGTCAGCGTAATGCATTGTAATGTGCTATGGGGGAATTAAAGCATCATTTTTCTGCAGGACATGTTGCTGTGGCATGTTTGGTTCCTGCTGAGCTGCTGTAATCACTGCGACACAGAGCTGCAGTGGCATGTAGCTGTGGTAGGCCGGCGTTCTGTTCTGTTCTGCAGCCAGCTCTGACACGCTCACAGTGTTTAAGGTGGGACAAGCATTAACCTAGATAGAGTTACTGTAAGAATTTAACATTCCTCTACCAGGGCAGAATAAATTAAAATGTTGGTCATGGATTTTTTTTTAGTTATTTCTTTTTTTGCTCAAGAAGTTCTCGGGTGAAAGGAAAGTTTTGGACCAAATGGAAGTAATGGAAGAAAGATTGATTCTTAATATGGTTCCTGGATTACGAGCAGAAATAAATATACAGTATAGAATTGCACTTGCTGCACCACAGTAATGAATCGCTTTATTATCATCTGCTTGAAATTGCATATGATAATATTTAATTTCCATATGTTTTGATGCCAAAACATATGGATTTGTATGTCCAACACATTGCTCTGATGTTTGATTAGGTTGAGGTCTGGAGGCCAAATTATCATCCTTAAAGCTGCAGTATGTAACTTTTATAAAGAATATGTTTCTGACATGTTTGTTATTTGTTATCTGTCACGACATGTCTCACTGTCATGACGGATAATCTGTGAAAAAATCCTCTACCTCCTCCATTACCTACTATTCCATCTAAACCAGGGATGAGCAATCCTGGTCCTAGAGGTCCGGTGTCCTGCAGCTCTTAGATATCTCCTTGGTCCAATAAACTTGAATTCAACAGCTGAATCTCCTCCTAAGTGCAGTCAGGTTTTCCAGAGTCCTGCTAACAACCTCATTATTTGACTCAGGTGTGTTGAAGTTGAGACACGAGACCGGCCCTCCAGGCCTGGAGTTGCCCACCCCTGGTCTAAACCAAATGCACAACTTCTGACCAGAAACAACCAATCAGAGCCAGGGCCAGAAGGAGGGTCTTAGCATTGTCACTTACGACGCTAAGAGTAGGAATGATGGAGGAACAACTCACTGTTAAAAGAGAACTGCTTATTCACTGTCACAGGCTGTTATGGTGGCCAGGCTAACCAGCCTCAGCATTCACAACAGGATCTGTTAACAGAGAAAAGCTGTAGCAGTAGCAGAGATCAAGGGATTGGGGGAAACAGATGATTGACAGCGCTAAGACCCTCCTCCTGGCCCTGGCTCTGATTTGTAGTTTGTGTTTAGCACTGGGTGAAGGCAGAGGAACTTTTCACAACTTGTCTGTCTCACGTAATAATGTTACGACGTTGCGACAGTTTCAACAAATATGTAAAAGGTTTTTTAAATTAAGTTGCATACTGCACATTACTGAAAACGTACTTTTTGTCTTAAAAATACATTTATCTTGTCTTTTTTTCATAATTAATTGTTTCAGATTTTCCAACAAAACTTTATATCACATGAAGATAAACTAAGTAAATTAAAGGAAAGTCCTTCTAAATGTAAAAGAACTGATTTTTTTGTCCCTTTTTGTAACAACTACTGTCAAACAATTTCCTCAAGTGTATAGAGGAATTTTGCCCCTCTCGTATTCTCTGAATTATTGTTAATCACTGGATTAACAATAATAGACGTAATGCCTAATGTGGCATTACATCATGCCACAATAGGATGGTCAGATTCAAATCTTGACTTTGATTAGGCCACTGCAAAACCTTCATTTTGATTTCGTTGAATCAGTCAGAAAATCCACTTATTACTTTCTTTCCATGTCACAGTAAGCACCACCATGTGTTGTCCTTGTCACGTAACAAACTAATCAGATGAGGCAAAACGTCTGTTTTTGCCTCTATCACGTTAAATAGGACATTCGGGGCAGAAGACGAAATCTTAATCTGAATACTCTCAGCTCTGTGATGGTTTCAGACAGTTTGCCCTGAACAGATTGCTGTATTTCATTTCCATGTCCGACAGCTCAGCGCTGCCCACTTCATTGTTTGTTTCTGTCGCGCTGCGTTTGAGTGCACTTAGCTCCCCGATAACCTCTCTGGTAAAAGTGTCTGATCATCCACGATGGGTAAAGCATTACACAAGCCCTTTATGCCCACTGGCTCCTACTTTGCTCTCACAAATGAGAAATGAGCACGGAGAAGAGGCAAATAACATCGGGCCACCTGGTACCAAAATGAAACACTTAAAGTTGCATCTGCCCTATTTGGTGGGTAAATTGAGTGTGTTTTCTGAACAGGGCTTTTTGAGATTGGGTGTTGCTTCCTGTTTGAGGCTGCTGCGGTCCCCGTTGTTTGAGAAAAGAGGAGTCTTTTTAAAGTGGCTGAGGCAGTTCAACAAAGAGAAACAGCAGACCAATTGGCATCGAGAAAGCCCCTTAACCTCAAGAGCTGCATCCTGGAGGGAACGCTGGAGGGAAGCTGCATGCTCATCTCAGGAATGGTGCACATGTTGACCAGACAGCCCCTTAACTGACTTCACCCCATCTAAATGTTGGTCATCATAGTTGAAAGAATGCTATTCATCCAGAGTGTGGAGCATTAGAGAGCTCAGCTCCCATCTGGAAAGAGTTCATGATGGTGTTAACGTGTTCCTATAATTCTGTAAAGCTAAGAGTGTCCAAAGTGTAACCTCAAACCTCAATGAAAGAATGACACATGTGGCCCATTCAGTACTTGTGCCTGATGCAGATGGAGACTTTTTATAATGAGGTAAAATTATGACTGACATAATTTTCTTTCAGTGGAAAATGTTTAGTACACTACAAAGTATTAGTCTTTTTTATTTTCGGTTCCTGGAGACTAGCCAGCAGCAATTAGATACCACCTGGAAGAACTCTGTGAATCACCCGAGTTCATTACACAAGCTGTTTCTCAGTGCAGAAAACGTTCTTACAGAGTTAATCCAAAGGTGATGTTGTGAGGACTTTCTGGAGGCGGAGTTTGAGAAAGAGCAGGAGTTTTTAAAGAAACAGAGGCCCAATTTCAAGGTGTTAAATTACAAAGTAAAATTTCTTTTTAAGTCATAGCATTTTTTTAAGAACTAAGGTTAACATAGTTGCTTGATTGTGCCTGGAAAACACATTATGCTGCCTTTGAAAAATAAATCAAATAAACATACTCAAAAGAATCTGAAAACTAGTTTCCTTTATTTTAGCGTGAAAAATCCTTTAAAATGTTTTGAATAACATCCCTTTCCTACAAAAAGGGACTATATATTTTTTTTAATTTAGTGGGGTTTTTTTTGGTTTTTTTCTTGGCCTGTCAATACTTTTGACTGGACTTTTTTTTTTGCCCACGTGACAAAACGTTTGGACGCCCCTGCTACTTCCTTCGTCGTTCTTCCTACTACAAATACCACGGCGCGTTTAATACTTTAACGCGTCAACAGGCTTCTTACAAAACCTCTAAATATTTATCCGCCAAAACAGAGTGTGGAAGGGAAGGGCCTCCCCGGGTTGGCCTCTTCAAACACAAACTCAGTGGCTGTAACTCAAAGCCGGGCACCGTGGCAGGATTCACGCGGCATTTAGGATTCATTTTGAAGTTTGTGTTTACGCCGTTCAGTTTGTTAGCGTGGCGTCTCCGAGCTGGCGCCCCCCCCCCCCCCGCTGGGATGATAGGGAAGCATCTGCCTTCACAAGATGGAGCCTAACAGAGACGGAGCCTAGTGTAAGACGGACAGACGGCTCAGGAAGCGGCGTTATCTTCCTCTGTGAAACTCATTCGAAATGCCAGGCTTGACAAATTACACCTGACTCCGTCTTAATAACGCTCCATAAATGCCTTTTTCTCTTTCAGGTACTGTGTTTGGATGCACTCTGGAGTGTTGAGGTTGGGGGTGTTTCACTGCCCTTGTTTGTGAAATGACCCGGAGCTGGAATCGTCCACGCCTGGCTGTGAAATGGACTCAGATGTATGAGGGGATCATGCCTGGAAGAACGGATTGTGCTAACAAAGAGCTGCCTGGTTTAATGGCTTTCATTTGAATTTCTGTTCCTTTCGTTAGAAAGCGCTGACATTTTCAGGGAAAACCGAGAGCCATTATCGCTGACTAACCTTTAAAAAGAAGAGCGATGTGTCTTTCCTGAAAAGACAAAGCTCCAGAAAAAAAAGGTCAATTTAAGAAATGATTTTCTTAAGCTCGAAGTAAAAGGCAGCTGCAAAAAAAAAGAACATCACAAAGGGAAAGAAGATGGTGGATGTTTTAGCACTCAATCTACAGAGTGAAATGTTTACAGCTTCACTGAGCTGCTTATCATATCCCTCACAGCAGTGAGGTTCTGGTTTTACCTCTGATTGGGCTTTTAACGCTCCCACAAACAACTGCCTCGTAAAAACAGATTATGGTTTTGAATGAAATAATACAAATACCCATGGATTTTTAACTATATCTTAGGGAATTGTAAATTCCAGGTAAATGTGTGCCCTCCTGTGTAAATGAATGTGTTTGGGGAATCATTATTTGTGGATAACTGTAATTTCTCAGCTGTAAGCTGTGTTTCCTGTCACCCAGTCCCCCACTTACTGAGAGTGTAAGTGCAATGAGTTTCTGGATTCACGAGCACCTCTGTTGAGACACAGATGGCTTAATGAGAGGTAGTTTTGACACCGAAGAAGATGTGAGGTTAAGAAGCTAGAAAAACTAAGAAAAGTTCATTCAGACTAACATATATTGACCACCAACCCCTCCACAGTCATGCAAGAAGAGGCAGGTAGACAATGGTTTAATAAATGTTTTACTGAACAGATTACCTACAATGAGGAATATAATTTGATATTTTCAATATATTCAAACATGTAGTGACATGTTCACTGATACTGGTTGACTGGTACTGTGTGCAATTAATTTAATTTGAAACAAAACTCCGGAAGTTCAAATAAACTATAATTTCAACGTTCACAGATTTGATTTTGAGGTGAGATATTCAGATTCTGTTTCAGGAGCTCATGTTAACTTTTCTGACTTGCCGGTCAAAAAAATCTGACTTCTGAGTTCAGAAGGAACACAGCAATCCTCCGGATAGAAAGTCCGGTCAAATGAATGCTAGTTTTTTATTTATTTTATTAAGAAAAATCTTCACCTTTGTCTTTCAGCCTGAGCAGCTGAAAGGGTGAATCTGATTGTCTCACATCCACCGAGGGGCT
This sequence comes from Micropoecilia bifurca, assembly GCA_903067075.1. NCBI lineage: Eukaryota > Metazoa > Chordata > Actinopteri > Cyprinodontiformes > Poeciliidae > Micropoecilia > Micropoecilia bifurca. The sequence continues at coordinate 22,490 of CAEGAF010165335.1, read as the reverse complement.
GGTGTGAGCAGGCTGAAACTCTTCGGCTTCACAAAGGGAGGTAATTAAGACCGGTAATTACCAGCGTCCAGGAAAAGGAAGAAGACAGGAAAAGAAAGTGCTGACTTGTGTGAAGCGAGCCGTGCCAATGTATGAAAATGTGCCCAGGTAAGCACTTGAACGATGGGTGTGTCTCAGTGTGCGCCGACCTCCTCCTGCAGAAATGGAGCTTGTCCATGTTGCCATCCTCACCGTCAGCCTTGAATTGGCTGCACAACAAACAAAAACAAATGCAGCAACAAAACAAATGCCTTGCCTTTCCCGATGGGCAAGGCTCCTTACACACACACGGCTCTGCTTCGCACAAAACCATTAAATGACAATAAACGCCTTCTTTATTCAGTTAATGGGTCAGTGAACAAGCGTTGTAGTTTCATGGTGGCTCCTCTACGCTCAGTGGTCACAGGATGAGGTGACATTTCATTCAGAGTGTAAATAATCCTGAGGATGTGCCAAATGCCGCACTGAAGGCTGTTCATCTGATCCTCCAGTGGAGCTCAGCCTTGTGTGTCTCTTAATCTGGCTCCGAATGAGATCCGGATCATCTTCCACTAGATGATAATCCACGGTGATCATACAAACAGAAAGTCCAATCCACTGACATTAAAATAGGAAGTGTGAATATGGAGAGAATACATCAAGAGAACAAATCAATGCTGAATAGAAACAAAACTGAAGTCTTTATTTTTGGATCTAAAGAGGAACAATCTAGAGTCAAAGCACAGCTTTTGTTATTACAGCTAGAAACTAGCAGAAATCTGGGTGTAGTGATGGACTCTGACCTGAACATTCAGAGACACATAAAGACAGTTACAAAGTCAGCCTTCTATCAGCTGAAGAACATTTCCAGGAATAAAGGATTAATGTAAGCTCTAGAAACTCATCCATGCGTTTTGTTAGTCACACTGATCACTGCACCAGTGTCTTTACAGGTGTGTCTGAAATATCAGACAAATGCAGCTGATCCAGAACCCTGCTGCTCGCATTCTGACTCAAACCAGGAAGATAGAGCACATCGCCCAGCCACAAAGACCTTAAACTGGCTCCCTTCAGCTCAGAGAATAACTTTAAAATACTTTTGTTAGTTTATAAATCACTAATACATTAAAGATCCGCCGTTGTTGTGTTAACCTTCCAGACCTTTGAGGTATTTTGGTTCAGGTTTATTCTGCATTCCCAAAACCAAATATAGAGAAGCAGCATTCAGCTTCTAAGCACCACAACCTGGAACAAAATTTCAGAAAACTGCACAACAGCTGAAACATGAATTCCTTTGAATCAAGACTAAAACTCCACTAGTTGAGGTTAGCAGCAAGTGAAACAGTGGTTGACATATTTGATATGTATTTTGGTGATGACATTTGACAGAAAAAATTAATATTTATTCCTTGTTTAATAATTGATTACTGTATTCTCTTCTCCTGATGTAAAACCTTTTGTTGCTGAAATGCGTTATCCAAGTAAACTTGACTAAACACATCCTTAACGATGCTGGTTTACTGTACATACGGCTGCTTCTTCTAGCTGAACATAATTGCACGTGTGAATTACTCCACTTAACATCTGCCTGAAGCGCACGGCTAATCCACCATCATTTCCATGCTGCATAATCTGCAGGCCATTTCCTTAACCGCTCGGCTGACATGAGGAAATTTACGACGTAAGTATCTCAACCGAGTTCAAAGACCCCGAATCCCGATGACCTTATCCGTTAATCAGGAGGAAACAGTTTTCCCACAATAGAAAGCAACAGGCTGTGGAGAAGGAGGGAATTGTTGTTAGAAATATGAGTTGACTTTGGGACCAGCTGTGCGCCTGCACATAATATAATTGGCCTGTGGATGTGTGCCGAGTGTAACAGGCAGTGCTGCTATGGGATGTATTGCCTCATTATGAAGAGCATGAGCTTATGTGAAAAGCTGAGGTGGTGTTTCTTGTTCTCTGAATATATGTTTTGGCTTCTTAGGTGTCTCGCAGAAGAACAAATGTTGATCATTACGGTGTAATAACCGCTTATGTGAACCCCATCTACAGGCAGGAGCGAGAGTAATCTGACAAAACACTCCGTTCAGGGGTTTTTGTGGCAAGTTTTAAAGGTGCCGTCAGCTAAAAAAGCTGAGACAAGATATGCTTTGTGGCGTTTGCTTTGTGCGGTGGTGCTCCATCACGCTGGAAAAGACACAGATCATCACTAAATTATGCTAGGATTGTTGAATTAAGTTGCTCTCAGATGTTTTGATCCCACTTTTTATTCATGTCCTTCAGCAGGACTGAGAGTAAACCCTCCCGTCAGATGAAATGCGACTCTACATCTTTGCTTCTCAAAGAAGCGACTTTTCATCCTAAACACTCAAAATGATAATTAACCCAGCATCATTTCTTTTCTCGCAAGATTCTCAACTTGTCATTGATATTATTTGTGAAAAGAAGTGTTTATTGTTTTTGGTTTTTTTTGGCATTATCAACACATGACTACAACTAAAAATATTGCTGGTACTGAGCAAACTCTGTACCAGCAGCATCAGTATCTGAAGTCCAGCTCTCAGCGGGAAATGGTCCTGCTGGTTCCTGGACTCTTATTCTGAAGCTTCTTCATTGAAACCCAACTTTGAAGTTTGTGATGATCCAAAAAAAAAAAAAAACACTTTTTAGCAGCAAGTAAAAGGAAGTAAAAGGAAGATGCTTTTCTTTTTATCATGACCTGCACGTGTGAAAGATTTCAGGCTCTTTTGCCTGAAATCAGACTGGCATGTAGACTAATAGAGTGATTTCACTTGGACTTGTATAACTCTAGTGAGTTGAAGGCAGATGATTGTTTTGTTACCGGGCCAAACTAATTAAAACTACGCCTTTTATTGTAAAGGAACTTTTTCAAGATAATTAAACAATGCAGTTATTCAATAGGTGTCTAATCACGATACAGTAATTTAACAACAATGTAAAAGATGAACCTGAAAACTAATGTAGGAAGGTTTGCTAATCACAACATGCACGGATGACTATGTCAGTTCAGGAATTGCAGATTTTTTTTGTCTGTATTAATGCAAAATGCTTTGCTCAGTAGTTAGACTTATTTAGAATAAAACATCTGCAGGTCACTTTGTTTTTGTTGAACATAAAGCATCTGTTTATATTGGGATTTTCTAGACCTTTGGTATAAAGTTTAGCAGTTAATGTCAAACTACATCCATTAACCCAGAGATAAGAGACTAGTAATAAGTCCACAGGTGGAAAAACTTGCAGTACTTTTAAATTTGACAATAACTTTTATTGCACTGCATTTGAAAATCTACAAAAAGTCAGAACTTGGACATCGTTGCTTGTGTGCAATGTAGTATGTTCATGTTCAACAGTGTTCTTGGCTGTCGGAGAGATAAAGTGGTTGACGGTACAGGTGTGTTCCTGTCAATTTAAGTAACGGCGCGGATATTTAACCAAAACAAAACCGTGACGCCTGTGGAGCTTTTTAAAAAATAGCGATTACTTAGACCTTAGGGAGTGGGAGTCTCATGATAAACCGATCCAGCTGATACCTATTATTTGTTACTGCTTTGTAAATAGATGAGCTGATGTTGGTACAACTTCAGGAAAAGGCTTTTAGATGATGATTCAGCAAATTTCAAGTGTATTACCCTGAAGTCTGAAAGCAGAAAAAGCACAATGAGTCTACAGTGTCTCTTGTAATTTAAGTAATGAACTCATGCATTTGCCACACATTCTCCAAACTTTGAAGCTCAGATTTTTTACAGGTCACTTAATTTGTTTAGTTAATAAAGTGTAAATCTATGCTGAAAGACACATTTTAAATGGTTTAAATTTTAAATCTTTAACATCTACTTATGCCTTCTCTCCAAAAGCAAACTATCTCGTTTCTATCCAGAAATCACCCCATACTGCGACAAATGCAGTATGGAGTGTTCAGTACATATGAACTCTGGTTCATATGTACTGGTCCTGCCCCGCTCTTGGTCAGTTCTGGACAGATGTTTTCCGTACGATGTCCAGGCTGGCCGGAGTCGCAGAAACACCGGGCCCTCTCTTGGCTCTTTTTGGCTTCAGTGGTGAGGGGTTGCCTTTACCAGCCTTTAAACGGCAGGCACTGGCATTTTGTTCGCTGTTAGCGAGGCGTACAGTTCTGACCAGGTGGAAGGGTGCTGCTCCTCCGACTCACAAGCAGTGGTTATGTGACCTTATGTTGTGATTGAAACTGGAAAGAATTAGATGCTCTCACTTTATTACGTTCCACTTCTGTCAGGGATCTACTGGGTAGTGATCTGTGTGGGTTAAATGGGATTACTTTGTAGGGATTAATTTTCTGTATATTATTTTGTTTCTGTTGAATAAATACATCTCTGTATTCACAAACTGTATGCATAAAAGGAAAGAACTCAATAAAAAGACAGTTATTAAAAAAATCTACTTACAGTAAGTTGTATGATTCATTTTCCTTCTGGATGGAAGGCTTTTTATATTCTCACTTATGTGTATGTGTTGATACGCATATCAAGGGGTTATGTATGGGGGAACATTTTGTTCCCAAGAAGACTTCAGATGTCTGGACTATTGGCTCTTAAATCGCTTTTGAACTCTAATTTGTATTTCTATTCTTTATTTTCTACACACAACATGGCATAGCTGCTATTTAAAACAATAGTGGATCAACACAATTAAAAAAAAAAAAACAGATATGGCCAAGTTTCTTGACAGTTTCTCAACAGAAAAAAAACATTTGTACTTGTTTTGTCCCCTCACTGCACAAGTTAAACACAAAATAAAAGATTTTAAAAGTTACTTCACAAAACAGTACATAAAAAATAAAGTTACATGGAACAGAGAGGAACAAAAAATAAACCTCCCTCCACACACCATAGAGTTCCCATGGTCCATGGTCCAGACAACAAGGTGCGCTCACCAGCGCCCTCCGGTGGACACTCTGAGGAGCAAACATCCGAGGACAATCCGGGGGGAGAACCTGGGACTGAAGAATCCGAACGAAGGTGAATCTTTACAAGCAAAACTTTTCCAACTCAATTGCACTGAGCACTGGGGCCCCTCATGGCTGTGTGTTTGGTCCTTTGCTATTTACAGGGCTAACACGCTAACCCATGCCTGCAAATCCATGACAAAGACAAAAGCAAAGCCTGATCATCAAATTTTGCTGACTATTCCACAGTAAAGTGACCTCCCTTCAGTGCTGGTTCAATGAACAGTTAAGATGTGTATTAGAGAGAGAGGAAGGCATTAAGTTCCTTCAAATTACAGATATCTGATGGCCCCTGGCCTCGGGCAGAGAATGCACTTTCTGAGGAATCTGAAGCAACAATCGCTCTGTTAGCAGCATCCTCACACCATTTTGCAGAGATGTGAGCGAGTGTGTCTTTGTGCAGCAAAGAGGGCCCTTCAGAGGACAGTAAGGGGAGTTGAGAAGGATGTTGGAGTGTCTCTACCTTTTTGTCAGGATTCGTTTCAGAGCCACTGCAAGAGCAGCGTTCTGAATGTTGTCAGAGACTCCTCACACCCTCTGGCAAACATCTGGTGGCCTACCATCATCACCTCTACACAGCTTTCTTACTTATCATCACTGCTGAAGTGATGAAATGCTGTTAATATTATAAATCTTATGCTGTTGGTCTGAAGTTATATCTTGGATTTAACCAAAGATTTTCTGTTTCTTAATTTCCAGCAATTCTGTGGTGGATTTACTTGTATATTTTGTCCAACATGCCACTTTCTTTTTTAACATTGTGCATGCTCCTCAAATATTCATTCATTCATCCATGATGGATTTTATGGTGGTGGGCTGGCCAGGACACAATCCATGACACTTCCACCTTTTTGACCACATTGTTCAGTTTCTGCTTTATTTCTAAAAAGAACAATAAAGAAATTACTTGTCTTTGTCCCTTATCTTTGGTAAACTTCAGTCTGGCCTTCACTGCTTTTCTACAGAGCAAAGATGTTGTATACCTCATGTGGAAGTTAAACCTGCAGAGTCTATTTTTCAGAGTTTTGGAGACTTCTTTTAGTATCTTGCTTCCTGCTTTCAAAGAAACCTTGATTAGACGACCACACTGTGTGTAGATGTTATTGGGGAACAAGAGGCAAACCCAACAGACACAAGAAACATTCATCAATGCTTGAATGTCTCTGAATCAGCTAATTGTTTCTTGAATAACCATCAACAAGTCAACATCATGGAAACTCAACATCATGTAAAGTGATGTAATTCTTGTTTAGAAACTAACAGAAGTAAATTATAGTTGGTTCCTTTTTTATTTGATGAAGATACTTTGCTAAAAAGTTAGGTTTTTGTAAAATTGCTCATCCTAAGATGTCATTGCCTTTGCAAAATATTAATTAATTACCAGTGAAAAACTGAGCTGAGCTCTGAGATAAATTTAATCAACAAAAATAAGTTCCTCATGAACTCCTCAGTTTTATGACACTTTCTCCAATCACTTTCTCCAATTTCCATTCTGCTAACCCATAAAATGTGCATGTTTGGACTCAGAAACACCCAATGAGCGCTAATAACAAGAAGGGACCTCTCAGGCAGACCACACAGTTAAAGATCTGTGTTATTTCTTGCTTTTATAGCTCACCTCATGTCTCTGATAGTTTCTGTTTGGACAAGATTGAAAAGTGATGTGAAATATTGCGATAAAAGCATAAAGAAAACATTGTTTGTCCAGGAGGTGAGCCTGGAGGCACACCATGCCGTCGCTGAAGTATTATCATTATCAGTGAAAATGAAAATGTTATGTTTGACATATCAAATGGGCACATGTCCAGGGCAGCGAGCAGGCAAACAAAAGAGCCTCTGTCATGCCGGGGGAGCTGATGTGTTCATGATTAATCTGCCGTAAACGACTCGGACCAGCAGGGGGCGCTGTTCAAGAGAGCAAAGAAGGGAAGACAGAGCAGTGCTGGCTCAACAAAGACACCATTCCCACCCGTTTCGATTCTCCCTAAAGCCAAGTCACAAGCTGCGAGAGAATACAGCGGTTCTTGTCTGAGCCTCTCTGAATTCTGATCCATTTAACTGCAAACAAGCTGTCAGCTTTTCTAACAACCTCAGCAAGAGCAAAAACAATTAGGTGATCAAGAAATTTCCCCTGTTCATACAAACTGGATCTCTGCTTCCTTCCCCTGCCCTAAAACAGCACAACGCGATGGGGATATTATTTTAAAGCAACTTGACCCGAAACTTACGGGTGTTAATCACATCTCCCGATTCCAGCCGTCATGTGGAATCATCCATAAGAGTCGGGTTACAGATGTTAGCCTCAAGATATTCCTGAAGAGGAACAACAGCAAAAAAATACCCATATTCTTTGGGGGAACATTTTCAGCTGCCGTAGATTTATCTGTGAAGCTTGTTAAAGGGAAGACTTGGTTGTCACAAAGTGAAATATAACTTAGCGTCACTGCTTCTGAGTGCATGGAAATCTGGCGAGATGAACCCAGATCTTCTTTCACAGCGTTTCAATTGGATGTCAGTCTCCAGAGTGGCATGGAAAGCTTCTCAAAACTGAGCCTACTTCCACATTTCTGTCCTTTGAACATAAAGTGACGTCGAGATTTATTTCATTGCAGATTACCACCCCAATTTGAAACCTGATAACCAATAGGAAGAAGTTTATCAACAACAGATTATACAATAGAATTGAATAATCGTTTACTGGGGAAATCCAGGTGTCACAGCAGCAAGATGAGACAAAAGTGTACAAGCAGGTGATTTAAATCATTTTAATGTGCATAAATGTCCTAATATATTCATTACCACAAAGATCAATTGATTTTATTAAATTTACAAAACGTTATTAAACGGCCTTTCTGGGAGTTTTAATTGTTTAGACATATTCCTTGAATTACTCAGTATTGTTTAAGCTGATTTTAAATATCCATCTGTAAATATGATCCACTGGTTACATTGTCCCACAAGCAGATAATGAATTTAGTTTGTTTTGCATTACAAAACAAAAATAATCAATGTTATGTTAAAGACATTTGGCAAAACCTACAGAAAAAGTCCGCTGCTTAGCCACTGTTCAACCTAAGAGAGAGTTTTAGCCACAATATTGCACAACGAAACACATTTACATGAAAATGTCAAAATTTGTACACAAACAGAAAGATGGCACCCATAAGAATCTATTTAAATGGTTTATTACCAGAAAAAAAGAGTTGATTTGGGGGTAAGTTTCACTTGAAGATCAAATAACATAAAAACAGAATTAGTAATAAGCTTTATTTAAGATGAGCTTTGACTACTGTTATCATAGTGGCCCAAAATTGCACTCAAGTAAGAGTAGCACCACTAAAACATGTGTTTTACTCAAGTAAAAGGACAACTTAGCTGTCATCAATTATATAATATTTAAAAATGACATAATCAGATGTAACAGAATATAAAGTTATGTGGAAATGTTGGCATTTTAAAAGCCAAGGGGGAAAATAATTTGTGTAAATAACAAAATAACATCAGGTAAAAGAATGTTTTCCCTTTTTACATTTCTTTCAAAATAAAACCTGTGAAACCTTGTCTGTGTCTGGTGGATTTTTGGTTTAAACAAACAAATCGAAGTTACTCACATTGGTATACCCAAACATCTTACTCAAACAAGAGCAGTTATACTTCATAGTAAAAAGTACTGAGCCTTTTACTCAGAAAAGTTCGAGTTTTTCCTCCTAAAAATGACTCAAATAAATGTAACTAGTTACTACCCACCTCTATTTGTCTTGCTGAATTACATATATACAGCAAGCCAAAAATGCTGTGTGACAGGAGCCCCCATCCCACAACCCCTGGTGGGATGGAAAATTTCTAGAGCCGTCCCTGATTTACTCACCCAACGTTTTAATACAACCCTCAGCACCAGGCTCCACTCAAAACCTGGCAGCCTAGGCGAGGTTTACCAAAAATCATCAGGATGATTGTCACATTTTCCATCTTTTCTGAAGCCTCTCTGCTGTGTGGCTGAAGTCCCACACCGTAGTTTAGTTTCCGCCTGAGCTCACAAACGGAGCCAGGATCCGAGCTTCCGCCAGACTCCGCGCCCTGTTTTCCGGGGAGCCGCAGGATCCAGCCCTTCAGCACGCTGCTCGCTCTTACGTCCCGTCCCTGAGCGGTGAGCTTGGCCACGGCACAGATTTCTCCTCTCTGCTCGGATTACTTATCTCTTCTCCAACGGAGCTCTTTCTTGTTTTGTTCCTCCGTGCCCCGGTAGATATCGGAGTGTTCTGTAGTGGATCTGTTTGGTGCGCAGTAGTGCGCAAAACCTATCGCGAGGCAGCGCCTCCGCGGCAATGGATTGATCTCAGTGTGGTGTGTTTTTTTTTCTTTTCTTTTTTTTTTTTCCTTCTTCTTCTTTACGACCTCTGCTTCGACCAAGTTGAGAAAACAGTCTCTAACCTGCGGCTCTCTCCTTCCAGCTGCGTGTTTCACCGGCGGAGCTCGAAAAGTACCGGGGTCTGGATGTTTTTGCACATTTTAGGACTTTGAACTTTTTCTTCTTTTTTTTTTTTTAACCCTCCTTGATGTGTTTGCAGGAGGTTTGCCTAGGATTCTAAGGATATATCTATCTCTTATTTTTTTTTCTTCTCTCTTTTGGAGGGGGCTTTTCAACATCTCCGAGGTTTCCCGAAAGCCTGCAGAGATTTTATTCGTGAAAAGTGATGGCCGAGCGGGGAGCTCTGGCGCTCCTCTCTCTCCTCTGTCTCACCTTTCTCTTCACGGAGACCACCGCGGCAAAGCATGTCGACAAAGGTAAAAAAAAAAAAAAAAAAACACGCTGCAGGCGTCCTCCTCTCCCGCCTCCATTAAGCTCACTTTACCTGTAGGTGGGTCTGGGTTTTGGTCCGGGGAAGAACTCGAAATATATCTGCGAAGAAGCCGTATAACGTAAAGCTGGGGGCGCTCAGGTCAGCAGCCCATTAACTTTGAAAGTTAGGCTACTTTTCCATAAGCACGCGCGCTGCTTGATCCCAGACCAGCCCGACGTGCGTTCACACTGCGCTCCTTTTGTCTGCGCCTGTCTGTGTCCTAAAAGAACCAGACTGGCGATGTAGGTGTCTGTGGATCGGCTACAGATGGGCGATCCAAACACATCTACAGACATTTGCTTTGTGGACTGAATGAATCAGTGGATGCATGTGTGAATCTGTGTGTGTGTGTGTGTGTGTGTGTGTGTGTGTGTGTGTGTGTGTGTGTGTGTGTGTGTGAAGCTGAGTGGTCGCAGAAGATGCATTATATCGATTCACTGACCTGTTTTTTTTTTGGTCAGTAGATATTTTCGTTTTTCCTTTTGTTCGATTTCAATTTGGACCTGGATTCTGTAGAAAACGTCCTGTGATTTTTTTGTCTTTGTTTTTCCTGTCAAGATAGTGGAACATGAGAAATTTCTGCTTTTGATGCACGTGTACCCAACCCATTTTTTAAATTTATATTAAGCTCAAGTCGAGATGCAGTGATCCAGCTTTTAATTTTCTGTCATTTTAATGATCATGGTAAGGTTTTGCTCGTCTTCTTGTGGATTTTCAGGCATGGGTTAGTGTGTTAGCAGTTGACTAAACACACAGCCTTGAGGGACCCCAATGCAATTGAATTGGACATGTTGATTTACCTTTACTTGGCTCCTTCACCCCCTTAAAAGCTGTCACCATTTATTGTCTGTTTCTTATTAAAATTGCATACATTTTCACTCATGTTTATTTATTTATTTAAAATCACCTTAATAGAAATTAGGGCGTTGGATAAATGAGGATAAAATCATTAATTTTTTTTCCCCCAAAAACATTTAAAGGGAAATTGGCGATTTGAATCTCTTCCCGATTGACTGTTGTGTCTGTGCTCAAAAGAATCATTAATGATACATGTCAGATAATCATTTTGCCTCATCAGACTATCAGAGATCTCATTACCTCGGCATCAATACATGCTTAGAAGATAGATAAACACCATGAAACTCTTTGGGTTTTACCAAATATTTTAAAATGACGTCCTCTCACGGCGTCGTCATGAAAAATTGTTAGAAACAAAGAGTTCGAAACTTCTCCTAGATTAATGGGACACTCTCACAGATACCGTAGCGTACATGATCACAGTCCTTATGATCAGCATTTCCTTCCTGATAACGATAGCGCCGCCTATCACCCGGTGAGAGCAAATTAAGGAAAAATTGGTAGATTCTGACCTCTGGTCATATCATTCTTCCAAGCTATAAGGCAAAATCAAGATCAGCAGCATGTGGTCTGAACATTTTGAACATCTCCGACTGTTGTGCAACATGGCCCAGATTCTCGCTCTTAATTCCTGTGATATGCAAAATAGTTAATGTGTCGTAGTGAGAAGAACTCATCAGGTTTTTTTCTCCTTTTTTTGTAGTTAAAAGGATGAAAGTAGTGAAAGTGACGGGCCTCTGCTAGCTGTTGGACTGTCTTGCATGTGCAGGCTGATGAAAGACCCTCTCCTGAATGAAAAGCTTTCCCGTAGTGGAAGAGATGGCAATAGAGAGAGAGAGACTGGAGGAAAAAGAAAAAGCTCCTCCTTGGCTTTAGCGGAGTTCAGTACAAAAGAAAGATGGGGGGGTAGTGTTGAAACAGGCTGACTGTCTGGAAAGTAATAAAACCAGGAGATTAAGGGGAGCGGGGAGTTCCTCCGGGAGCTTTGATTGATTCCAGAGAATTGGGCCGGGACCCACACGCAGAGAGTCTCACGTTACTAATTGTGGGGTCCCCCCCTGCGCTCTCTTCTTCTTCTTCGGTCTATTTAAAACACATTTTTTTGAAGTCCTGACTGAAGCCAGAGTTTATCTCTATCAAAGCAGGAAGACCTGTGGCTCTGACTTGAAAAGTTGACTTAGTATTTACAAAAAAAGAGTCTCTCTTGCTTCTTTCTTTGACATAAGCCACCAAAGATGAACCAACCCGCTGCTCTCTTCCCTCCTTCGTGGCTCGTGAGGAGTTGTTTGGATTTAAGAAAAAAAGCCTTAATAAGTTAGGCTTTTGTAAACAAGTCCCAGTCAGAGGAGAATAAAATCCATTTAGGCACTATCTTATCTCCATGGCCCTCCTGGGAGGGAGCTGTGTGCTGATTGTCTCCCCGTGGACAGTGCAAACAACTCGCTAAAATGTGCAAACATTCGGCAATCCTCCGCTCTTACAGTGCTCTCTCTCTCTCTCTCTCTCTCTCTCTCTGGGGTCTTATCCTCACGGACCACCTCGGATGCAACTCTGCAGAGGCTTTCCAAACATCCACCCTTTTGTTTTCTTTGCTGCATTTAGGGTCTTCCCAGAGGATTTTAGCCTTTAAGAACATAATTTACCACCTTTGTGATGTTGTTTGGCAAGCTCCGGTGGTCCCGCATTCCAGTTTTTGAGAAGGGGAGGGGCAAGGGGGAAGGCTGGGAATTTAATTTGTAACCGCAACCTAATAAAGCATTTCTCTAACCTCTAACTTCATTTCTTAAGCCCAAAAGGAAGGAATCTTTTGCACATGTTGGTCTCAGCTGTTGAATTTGGAAAGGGGGAAGAGTGGGAGGTGGCATAATGCAGACTGAGAAACAGTCTCTGCTGGGTAGAGTGTGCTGTTTACTGATCATTTATTTATGGCCTCCAATCGCTCATAATGACCCCTGTCCATGAGGGGATGGATAATTGTGCACTTGGCAAACCGTTCGACTCCTCTGCCTCACTAATGAAGCTGCCCAGTTTGGATTTGGTGCTCATATCCAACTGCTGGTGCAAGACGGGGAGTGAGGGGGGGATGTGGTTCATATGGCAGACGCTCTGCGTTTCCTTACAAGTGATGTTTAGGTGAGAACTACTGGCTTTTATTTTTTCTCTTTTGCCCTTCTACATCTAGATTAGTGAAGGCTTAAATGAAAGCAGTTACTGAAAGTGTGAAACAGGGATCAATATCTGGAGGGTTGAAGGCTTGACATCTGTTGGTGGGCTGTGCTGGTGTGTGTGTGTGTGTGTGTGTGTGTGTGTGTGTGTGTGTGTGTGTGTGTGTGTGTGTGTGTGTGTGTGTGTGTGTGTCAGGGGAGGGGGAGGTCAGCCACATTCAGCTGACATGGATCTCTGGCGTCTGAATTTGCTTGGATGCTGCTGTAGCTGTTACTTCTGCTGCTGCTAAAACAGAATCACTATTCATGCAATATACCTTTATAGTTTCTCTACACTTAAAAAAAACTAAAAAAGAGGGCTGTGCTATCATTTTCCCCAACGGCCACATCAGTAACTTTTGCCCCGACTCCATTGTCAAGTCTCCATTGTCCCACCCAGTTGGTGATCCTTCAAGTACCGCCTTATGTAAATTCACAGGTTGATCAAAGAATGCAGACTGTTGACAAGTATTGATTGTGCGCAATGTCTGTCTTGTACCTGTAGCATCTTATCAAAAAGGATTTATGACGGAACATTTTGTGTTTTGACTATATTTTTAAAAAGTTGATTCCCGTAACCGGCAATGCCTCATTTAGGGACTTACTTCAATGCACGATTGAAGATATTCTTATAATCTCTGTTTATTAACTCCCCAGTGGTCTTAGCTTGACGCTAAGGAGGAGCGTGACAAATGTCATGGTTAGACAACGGGGAACTGGGGTTCAGGGTTGTCAGTTCCCGGAACCACACAAAAAAACATCTCGTAAAAGCAGAATAAAAAAAATGTGTGGGGTCCAAATTACCTCGTCTGTTAATATATAAAGCCCCAAATTATTTGAGCCTTTATATGTTTTATGCTCTTTAAAAGACTAAAGAAAACATCGAATCGGCACCCGTCCAAATCGGTGCATTTTCATTTACTATCCTTTCTCAGCAAACAAATCTTCCACATGTTAGCCGTCGGACTGGAAGCTTAATGCTTGTTTACCATGCTGAAAACGCACAGGGTCCCTCCTATGAGGCATGGCCAGGTCTAGAGTTGCTGTGATCGCTGATTGAAGTGTTCGGCGAGTCAGAGCGGAGAGAAGCCAGGCTTGTGTTGTGAGCTATCAAAGAGAGACAATGGAAATCTGTTGCTCCTCGACCGAGGCGTCCATCTGTCCACATGTCCACCTACCCGATTCCAGCAGTACTTCGGCGGGCATCCCCTGGCGCTCCTAAGCCAGCTGGTAGGTTTAATTTCTCCCATAAATCCTGAAGTCCTCAGCTGGTTGTGACCCTAAAATCAGGAGCTCTCCACATTTTCTTTAAGCTTTGCAGTGTTGTCTTTCTGGTTTGCAGCGTTAATCATTTTTACATTAAGTCTTCTTCACCTCCTGCTCTGCTAGATACTGTACATTTTAACCTGCCTTGTTGAGTCGCATGTTATGCGTCTTTCAAATGCAATGGAATATTTCAAAGATGTAATCTTCTGCACCCGTAGAGAGCTCGCTCTCTCAACACTGAACGTAACCTTTTTAAATCGAATTGCTGTGAAAGGGAGTCCAGCCGACGTCTGCCTACATCCAGGCCGTTCAATTCAGCTTCATTTTTCTTTCTAAGAGCTGAACTTCAAGCTCCTCTTTGGGGAATCTCCCGCTGATCTTAAGAAGATATCAGAAGCACCCATTTTCTTGCTCTGCTGACAGGATGTCTGCCTGACCTTTTCATGTCAACTCCCCACACCCCCCCTAAAAAAAAAAAAAACCGTGAAGTGATGTCGGGAGACCAGAGAGCTGTCCGTGCTGAACAGCGTGCGCATTCCTCCGAGGCTTGGTTACCCGCGAGACATTAGAACAGCTGTATCCTTTGCAGGAGACTGAGCTGGAAACATCCCTGTCCCTGTTTTCGTAGATGTAAGGTAGAAGCGGCCGTGGTGGGCTTGCACTGTCAGAGCTGCGCTGTTCTGCTCAGGCTTAATGAGCTCTGGAAGAGCTGCTTTTATCTGCCTCCAGGGTGACACACATGTTGCTCCGATCCAGTGTCCAAATTCCGGTTTGTGATTTAAAATAGAAACCAACCTGTGCCCTCTCTTTGGAGACAGAGTTCCCATACCGTTTGGAAAAGTTTGAAATTTGATTTGAGGTATTTCTAAAGCTGGGTGAGACTGAAAGTGGAACATGGGAAATATTATTTGTTCCAAAGCTGCAATATCCATCTGCCTATTTTCCATTATTAGTCTTTTTTCATCCATCCATTATTTGTGTTTTATTCATCCATTATGTACCTATGTATATTTTCCATCCATCCATCCTTCCATCCATCATTTGTTTTTTTTTTATCTCTCCATCCATCCATGGATTCCTACCTACCTACTTAGAAGCTTTTCATAGTAAGAATGTATTTTTCCTCATTTTAAAACAAAATTAAAAAACGTTGGAGAACTTTGAAAATTTCTGCCTGAAAATCATCTTTAGTTCCGTTGTGGAACATGCGCCATGCTCCACTGCAGCCATAAACCGCTCGCCATCAGCCTTGTAAAGCCTCGCTGTGACGCCGCTGCAGCGCTTCAGATGAATATCTGAGATGTTAGTGAGAGCTGTTTTTATAAAAAAAAAAAAAAAAAAAACGTCCCGAAAAGGACCTGCAAACATACCTCTGCAATCTCCAAGACATCTGGATCAAATCTTCTCTGTTGTGACTAAGCCTTAGCGGCTCGCTTTTCTTCTCCCCCGTTTCTCTTTCAGCGACTCGTATAAACAGTTTACATAGAAATAATGATTCTCCTGACGTATGAATGCAGTCGCAGCTCTATGCAGGCATGTAAGTGGATGCTGCACGATGAGCGAGCCGTCATCTTCTGCCGAGATGCGTCCTGTAATATTTATGTTCTGCTGCGCCGCAGTCACAGTTGCTCGTGTTCTTGTACGCAGCCTGGCGTTGCCCAGTCTTTCAGCGCATACAGGGTCAAAGTGCACGTCTTTCCCAGCTACACTGTAGCTGCGGCAAGCTGCAGAGCAAACAACCTGGTGTTTCCTTTTGGCCCTTGCCTTCAGGTAAAATCTTCCAGGATTATTTCTCATCTGAGCTGAGCTTACATACAATCGTTTCTACGCTAAATGGAAAATGTTTCACTAAGACGAGGAGGAGGAGCTCCTTCTTTTTGGCTTAAACTACGCTAAAATGTCGATTATCTTGCAGAATCTTGCAAAGCTGCAGCAATACAGTCCTTAGTTGTAAATTAAGAAAAATTACTATTCTTTGAGACCTTCTTTTCCATGATGTCCAGCACCTTGCGGCTCTCAGACAAGGATTTATTCTCTGCTGTGTTGCTGGAGGGGATCCAAGTTGTGATGAATTTTCCCTGAAAAGTCTTTTGCAGTAGTGGAGAAATAAATGCAGCCTGGTTGAAGATGCTTTCTAGTATCTGACTACTTTGAGTATCTGTATCAGTGAAATCTGGACTGGTTTTAGTAAGTTGATTATGTAATCTGCTACACACTGTAGATTCATTACACACACACACACAGTGGTGTAGTTTAAGAGTTTATTTGAATGACTTTTGACTACAAAGCAAATAAAATCAAAATCAACTCCTCAGAAATGCAGATGACTATAAAAGACAAAAACATGAGAGAAGGCTTCCAGGGTTTTCTGTCGGTTTCACACTTTACAAGTTTCTAATGTTTAAATGAGCGTCATTTGAGCAGGAATTGTCAAAATGAGGAAAGTGGTCAAAATACATCTGAGTCATACTGACTCTGCATCTGAGTCAGTATGACTTTTTGAATTTTTTTTTATTGGATCACCAAATAAATGAACTTTTCATTGATTTTAAGTCATTGAAAATGGTTTAAAATTCTGATCCCTCTGTCCTACTATTAGTCTTTGTTCCTTCACATTCATGATCTTATTTGATCACTGTGGTCCGCCCACCACTTCTGTAAACGGAAGATATCACACACACACACATACACACACACACACACACACCGTCGGCCTCTGCTGACTCAAAGGAGCTTCTTATTTGCTGAGGGTGTGGGGAGCAGGCGGCGACAGAGGGACGACTGTGAGCGCTCCTCGGTTGAGTTCGCCGCCACCGTCTTGAAATCGACTGAAGGCACTTGGCAGCTTCACGCGCGGCTGAATGGTGTGTGTGTCTTTTGTGTGTGTATTGATGGGTGGGTGTGTTTTTTTTCTTTTTTCTTTTTTACAGGCATGCGCCACCCAAGTGAGGGCGAAACAGCTGGCGTGCTGACGAAGTTCAGAGCGTGTTCCTCGTCGAATTAACGCCAGCTTCTTACTCTGATGAATGAGTCCCGCGGATAAATGCTGTTATTTCTTCTGGTGAACGGCTTTATTTAGTTTATTTCGTTTCAAAATGACAGATTTTCTCCCAGATGTGACTTGTAAAGTGCGACGGTTTGAGTTTTACTAAAATGCCAAAGGAAAACGTTTATATGGATTCATCGTGGAAGTTTAATGTTTCCCCATTTGAAAACGTCGGAATTCTTTTTCCTTTTCCTTATGTTCTGCGTTTTTTTCCATCGCTCTCTTTATGCTTAAGGATGATCCGCTGTTGATTTTTGTTTTTTTTTTGTTTTTGTTTGTTGAGCAGCTCCAGAACAAATCTGTTTGAAACTGGTAGTTTTGTTTTTTCCTCTCCACAATATTGGCGGACTGTTGGGAACTCTGTTCCTGTGATTTCTGAGCATCAGGCAGGAGCCCCTGAAGTTTTGCAGCAAAGTTGGCACAGCGTTTTAAAGCGTCAGCCACCCGACAAAGCCTTTTTCTGTTTTCTGTACTTTTCCGTGCTTCTGCCTCTGTTTGTACCATCAGTTTCGGTTTAAACAGTGGAAGGTTTACAGCTCAGACGGTCTTTCTAGAGCCTCGCAGCTTTTATTTTGATTTTTACCTGCTCCTATGGCGACTTTAGCCAGTGTTTCAGCTTCAAAATCAACAATTCTTTATGGGTTCGCAGTCAGATAAAGGCCCTCTTGTTTGGGGGAAGCTCCCCTTTGGCAGGGAGGGGGGCTGTTCTCCTGACTGCAGTGACTTTGCACTGTGTTTTTGGAGCCAGGCCCTCTCAGCTCTGAGCTCATCCATGGCGAAGCGAGGTCGGCTCAAACTTCGGAAATACGGCCTAAATAAATTGCAGTGAATTAATGGAATTGGCCGCCGCTTTTGATTCTGGTTTCTTGAGCTTTCACGGCTCAGACGCAGCACTTTTTGCGTCAAGTAAGTCATATTCCAGCAGCATGAAGCTCGCCTTGCATCCGCAAAGAGAGTGTGTCCTGTTCTAAATATTTCAGGCATGACGATGAGCATTAAAACCTGGTAGAAACGATATTAGCATAATATGCCCATTCATTTCACTCTTCATGTTTCCTTTATCTCGTGTGGTGTAAATCTTCTCCTTGACCCTTTCGGGGAGATTATTGTCTACGGAGGAGTCTGTTTTATGGTGTGAGGAGAGATGTAGGTAGAGTTGGGTTATGAAATTTCAAGAAACGAGTTAAGCATCTAACATTCTTACACAAGCCGTGCAGGGATGAGTGCACATTTTCCACATTATAATCCAGAGTGACTTTGCTCTGAAACGAGTCTGCGATGCCTTTTTGCCACTTCAGTGTCATGTATCAGGTTTTTTGTCATTGGTGAAAACTCTAGTTTAGTCAAATTTGAAAGAAAAAACAATTTTTTTAAAAATTCTTCCCATCAAAACCGTGACACATGAATATAGATCACTTTATTTTATACTTCCATACGGTGGTGTTATTTGCCCCACACTATATCTGAGAACAGGCTGGATTGAGTTTTTATAACCAATGCGCAAATACCGCGATTGTACTTTATGACACTGCTTACAGAAAAATCAAAATGGCTACATCCTACTTGTTTACTACTTTAAAAAAATAAAGCAATAACTACTACATTTTTGCAAAAAATATTGAATAAGTTTCCAAGTGGTTAAATTATCTGGGGACGACGACATTCTGGGGAGATCCAGATTTCTTTCTTTGTGGTTGTTTATGTTTTTCCTCTCTTCTGAGTTGACTGGGTAAAAACCAGCACATTACCGCCCCCTAGGAGGCCGCACTGAAAACTACATATGTCTAGCTAAAGATTGCATGAGTAGCATGCTTGGTCATTAGGGTCAAGCTATTCACATAAGCAGAAAAGTATGTACGTTTCCGTCAAGTTGATAATGGTATTTAACTTTGGTTAGCTAGCTAACTTTGGCTAGGTAGCCTGCACTTGGTTTCTAACAAACACACCACTTATAGCTTAGGAAATGTCCTAAGATTACCTTAAGAAGAGTGATAGGAGGCACTCCTGTGGTTTACATACCTGGATTGTTAGTGAAAGTATTTCGATTTCCATACAGCCTGAAATTATTTTCTGTATGCTAGCTAGGCAGCTAACTGGGAATGGGCCAGAAAGGTGGAGGAGATTCAGCTCTTTGTTACTTTTAGCTCCATAGTTACAGCTAAGGGAACACTTTGGCCATTCAACTACTTTCTGTTGCGTTTGACGTCCCAGTAATCTTTAATGGTTCATCGGATTTTAAACAGTAACCTTTTAAAACCTTTGCTACTAGTAACTGACCCAATCCTAGCCTTCTGTTACATCATGTTTGCACTTTGCTGTAAACACAGGAAGAATGTAGGACAGAAAAAAACTCCAGTCTCTTTCTGTTATCTCATTAAAACCACTTTAAATGGTAATATGAAACTTTTTAAAACCCTGATACCAGTAACCTGTCCGTGCCTAATATACACAATCTATAAAGACTCTCCACATATTTGCAAACTAGTTTAGTTCCCTAATGACGTCAGCTGCCTACAAAGCTGAAAAGGAGAAGTCATTTGTTAACTTTAATAATACAAATATTATCAGCACTATGAAAAGTCTTGGAAGTTTTTGGCTTGATTGGTTTGCTCCAGAATGACCAAAAGGCTGCCTAAAGACGGGGCTTGTGTGAAAAAAGGACCGAGTTCTTCATCTGTAACTAAATACAGCCGCGACCTTCTTCTGTAATGGAGGAGGAGGAGAAACGCTGAGGTTAAGCTGACAGAGAGTGAGCAGGTAAGCTCAAAGAGGGGCCGATTTTTCTTTTTTTCTTTTTCTATCCAGGTTGACAGGCTGTGGATGGGAAGCATCTGCATTTATCCCCTTTTTTTCATTCCCTAAGCATGAACCGGGACTCCGCCGTCCCCGCCCCAGCCTTTTGACAGGTCACTCAGCCACGGCGGCAGCAGCGGCGCGGCTGCGAAATAGACGCCAGCGAACAGGGAGCACCTGCAGAGAAATAGCAGGCGAGCAGCATTCCATCACAGGACCCCGAGACACAGATGTCATATGAGACACGAGGGAGGTGGATGGAGAGTGAGGGAGGGGGGCGTGAGCCGACGGTGGCAGAGGTTTTGGCATAGTGGATCAGTAATGGGGTAGGATAGCAGGCCAGCTGCTACCAACAGATTCCTAATGAGGTTTCCCATCAGGAACACGGGGAGATGAACATTAATGACTACAGTTAAACCTGTCTGTTCATTTATTGGCCCCTCTTTCAATCATGCCAAGATGAGCTTCCTGACATGTTTGTCCCCATGTGTAATTGTTTTTTTTTTATTATTATAATTTTTTTTTTTATTATTACACCAATTGGATACCTGAGTTTTACTTTAATAGGTTTGTACGTCAATAATTTTCTCTGATTTGTCTATATTTGATCGGTTGATGTAATCATTTGGCTAGTAAAATAATTTGAATGAACCCCAGGTCACAACTCTGATGCTTTCACTTTGATCGATGGTGCAAATTATGGGCAGTAACGGATTTTGAAATTGTGAACATTTCAGAAGCTCTGCCTTTTGACCTGATACGTTAAAGTTAAGAATATAAATGGTTTCAAATTTTATGTTTTCAAAAGGATTGCTCTCTGTTAGTGTTGAAGATAAAGACGTTTGCCTCTGTGGAGAAGTTACAGAGCAACTCGGGAACAAGGAATTTATCATTTGTGCTGCTTTTTGTATATATAATTCTTTTGTGTGTATTGTGTTGAAACACTATTTAGATGAATTCATAATGGGAAGTTGATCCTCAACCCCTACCACCCAAAAATGTGTAAACACTTCAGAATCCCTCTAAAATACTTTTAACTGCCCGTCTTAATTGTTGAATCCAGTGATGTGCGGTCAGAGGAGGCCGTGCTTCACCTGTAAGCTTGATAACTAAAAATAATGCCATGAGAAGTGAAATGGATAACCATGATGAAAGAAAATCAATTTGTCCACTTAAATTTTCTGTAAATTTAAGTGGTAATTTAAACATTTTTATTGTCAAAATCGCTGAATTCACACCTTGCCTGTTGAGATGCATGGAAGAAGACCAGGTTGAGGCGGTGCAACCTGGTCAATAGGCATGCACCACTAGGGGCGCTGTATCACACAAGCCATTGAAGCAGGCAGGCATTTGGTGCATGCCCATTGGTCCTTATGTTGCCAATGTACTTGTGGTTTACACATTTTCTACATATATTGACATTCCACAGTTTGTTTGACATATTTAATGAATGTGTGTGACATATTTAGTCTTTCTGATTGTAAATAAATATGCAGAGTATCAGGCCTCACCGATGGAGGACAGTGCTGAGCCCCAGAGACACAACGAGCAACAGGTGGACCTCTGGTTTATCGAGATATAAACCATCAGAAGTTTTTACAGTTCAGCTATGATTTCATACTTCAAATCAAACCCTTCTTATAATGCCTGCCCAGTTTTGTATTTGTATTTTATCAATTTATCTTAGGCTGTGAATTTTGTTGGAATTGGAAGGTCTTCTTATCATAACCCTAATCTTTAGCTCGCTCCACTGATTCTCTACATGATTTAAGTTAGTTGGTTAAATGTCCAAAATCGGACAGTTGACTCGGTGCCACTATGTGATCTGCAACTTTTCTAATAAGGATTTGACTTCAGGGATTGTGTTTGATTCCCAAGTACACACACAAAAAAGAAAAGCCCCCTAAAGTAGCAGCAGGGCTGTATGATTCTCCCCACATGTGACCACGCAGATGTGTAAAAACACTGGAGCCTCTGTGTGTCGCTTTTAAACTCAATTAGCATTCAAAGGAGCAACATTCCACAGATTGGCTTCTAAGCTAAACCTGATATGCAAACCACCAATATGCTTCGTCATTTAATCAAGATTAGCACAATAAAAGAGATTAGCTGGACAGAAATCAAGCTTTCAGTTTCATCTCCACCAACAACAGATGAATTGTAGCATTCTTACCAACGCAGAGCCACGCATGCTGTCTGTGTGAAGGACAGTGAAGACTCGTCTAATCTCTCCCTTAGCAACCGAGAGCGCTTTGACTTGTCAGAACGCAAAAACCTCTTTCTCTGCTTTTATACTTAATTTACCTGGAGTGATCTGAATTAGTCCGGAGTGCATTAGCATGTCATTCAGGCTTTCTGGGCACCTGCTGAACTAAATCACTCAAACACACACACACACACACACACACACACACACACACACACACACACACACACACACACACACACACACACACACA
>CAEGAF010165334.1:0-43133 GCA_903067075.1 Micropoecilia bifurca | reverse complement strand
ATAATGTTCAGCCATATATTTATGTGTATATGTATATGCATGTGTGTGTTAAAGGAATACAATCCTTTGCTGATTGTTACCGTGACAACAGCCAAGCTTCCTCTTCCAGAAGAAGCTCCTTGGTGACAATATTTAACCGCTAGTCTTCCTGTTTTGTGTATCCCTTTTCCAGTATTTGTTAAACATTTTGACAGGACCCCCTGCTGCGTGTTTCTCTGTGATACAAGGATCCTCTACAAAAAAAACCCCAGCCCAAGCACAAAATGGCCTCTGATAAACCCCTCCACACATCCAGGCAGACGCTGTCAGTGACACACTGAGCACAGTGGGAAGTCCCTCCTAAGAGAGCAGCCATTGTGTGTGGGGGAGTGCTGGTCTCCTATGAAGAGATTTACAGCAGATTGAAACAGTTCAGCCATTCTTCTTGTAATCACAACACCATGGACATGCTAATATGATCCTTAATAGGAGACAAAAGCTCCAAAAAAGGCTTTTTGCTCTTTGTCATGAGGTGGTTCAACACACTGAAGACATGACTGCTTAATCTGCCCGAATCGGACATGTTCAGCTGTCATTTATTACTTGTGGAAGTCCCCAAAGCGGTGACTAGCACAGATGATATTTTACACCTTTCTGAAGAGCGCTGGATTTCATTCATCTTTTCTTTTGAAAAATACAAGCTTATTTTCATACATATCTTCAAAAGGTCTGCCTTGGGAAACTCATTTAGGTGAACTCAACATATAATAAACCATAATCACTAAAAGGCTTGATTGGGTAAAATTTGTACCACGATTATTCAAACTATTGTCAGTGTTTGGTGCTGCGATTTGAAGTAGCAGTTCAAAGTTTTTGAAAAAATTACATTCTGGTTGCTGCTTTTGTCATCAGGAAAGTTATTTTAAATGCAATTCATTTGGAAAGAAAGGCGATTTGTCTTTGGTTTTTTTAAATCCTTTTTGTACTAGTTACTCACCTGAATGAAATATGGAGGCATTAATAAAATCAATACACACATCTCCCATGACTGACTTGAGCTGTAGAATGTCTTAGAATTGAGATCATTTGTGTTTAGAAATTGTTCAAACTGACACATACAGTTTAATTTTATGGTATTTCATGTAACCTCTGCTTACACTTATGGAATCTTAGAGCTGAGAAACGAAGCACGAATGTATCTTCAAGGCTTTCCCTTTTCTACCAGTAGACCCGTTAAAATTAGATACACACCTGGGGAAAACATTCACACACTTTTGTGGTAGATACCAGTGAGCTCATGTGTGCAGAGGCTGGCCTGGAGAACCATCTAGAGAGTTGGATGCAAATATCCAGCCTGTTGTACAGGGTGTGCTTGCCCAAAGGGATTCGTATGCATCGTGCTCTAATTACCTGACTCTCTCTTCAGTTTTTCAGCATGTTAATAGATTCCAGCGCTGTACAGCTTTATATGTGGTCTAAATAAATTACGCTTGAGCTTCTGAGAACTGCAGGCTGACTCCAGCTTCTTTGCTTGGGCTGCCAACAAAAGAACTGGGTGACAGAAAAAAAGTTGCCACTCTTATTCTGTTTTCCATTTCTTTCCCATTTGACTTGGACCCTCGTCTCTGAAGCTGGCGGGTTTGTTCACCATATATCAGACTTCATTCTTTGCTTTTTAAATCCAGGAGTTGTCTCTTCTGTTGGACCTCAGCCACAAAAGTATAATTTCCTGCTGAAAGCTACACCAAGTTTCTCATTTTCATTACTCACCCTTGCTTTGCCTCTCCTCTTGTGATGCAGTTTTTGGAGCTTGAACCGTGATTCCCCTTCCTCCCCCCAGTGTAGTTTGTTCCGTCTCTTGTCCCTCTTCACATTTTTCTGACTTGGTGACAAAAAGCATTTAATTTATTCATCTGCGGCCTTTGTGTGTGTACACTGTCAGTTGGTTTTAAGGCCCCTCTAACAGGCTGCAGAGAACCGAGGATGAATGCGGGCTCCACAGAGAGACCGCGCATTTGTTGCCGCTGCCTGTTCCGTCTTTCAGCTCCTTTAGAGCCATGACACGGAGAATAGACACTATTGGGCCCTTTTACTGAGGCCACACTCAATACAAACATAAGCAGGGATGGGTCTCTGTCCACTGCCACAATGATCTAATCCTGGTATTTGTTTTTTTTTGTTCTTCTTCTTTTTGCTGTCTGGTTTTCCCGTCAGATACCTTTCTACAACGAACTGTGCGAGAAGGTGAATGCAGGGGAGAACTGCAAGACTCTGGTGGGATACTCCGCTGTCTACAAGATGTGCTTTGGAATGGCCTGCTTCTTCTTCTTCTTCTCCATCTTCACACTTCGGATAAACAGCAGCACAGGCTGCAGAGCGGCCATTCACAACGGGTAAAACTGAGCTGCTGTAGTACATGAAATATACAGTTGTCTGTAAGAATGAAATGCAGTCCCAAACCTCGTGGTGGGACGCCGTTTAGAGAAAATGCATGCCGAGTCAGTAAATTTTGGTATCACATTTATTGACTTAAAAACAGAAAATAAGATTAAAAAAAACTAAAATGATTGAATAAAAATCAGATTGTGTTGACTTGTTTTATGATGTATTCATTAAGTTATTGAAATATGATGCATTTATCATAATTGTGTTTACATATTTACACTTTAATATTTACTTAAATAGTTTAATTGATTTTACATTAGTTTAGATTTGAAGATATATTTCTATTTCTTGCCTCCCTTGACGATCAGCTTTTGGCTGCTGAAGTTTATCCTGCTGGCTGGTTGTTGCACTGGAGCTTTCTTCATTCCCCAGGAGAAAATCTTTCTGGAAGGTAAAACACCTTTTCTGCAAACCCAAAGGACATCCTGCTGTATTCATATAAAGCCTGTTGTTAGGGCTGCAACTAATGATTATTCTAATAATTGATTATTTTATTGCTTATTCTGATGATTGATCAGTTAATCACATAAAAACATTTAGCAGATTTTTTATTTAACTGTGTAGGCCTTTTATTCGATATTAAAAGATGTAAATAAATAATTTAATTCATTTTTTTTTATAAGAAAACAAGCATTTTATTGCCTAAGATTTTATAACATTCCTTTGGTGTTTGACCACTTGTTAAAAGGATGCATCTGCAGCTAGAACATATTCCTAACACCGACATGTGAAAAGCTCAGGCCTTTCTGCCTGACTTAATATCAATACTCAGGCTAATCTGTTGAGTATGTTTTGGATTAACCAATTAATATTTGGATAACAAAAGTTGCTTAATAGGTTTTGTTTTAGCAACATTTGAACCAGGTGAAGCTAAAGCTGCCACTTGAGAAAGTTTGGGTAGCACATATTTACAGATGAAGTGTTTTTATCATAATCTTCTGCTTATGACAAAATGTTCACGTTTTTGCACAGTTTTGGTTTAATTACTGCTGTGAATATGTTGTTCTTCCAGCAATTGGCCTATTTTGAGTCTGTATACTCAGGTGCAATTGATTACAAAGTTTAATGATTATTCCAATAATTAATACATCAGGAAACCCGATTAATCGTTTCAGTCATGTCTGCTGCGTTAATGCAATTTTGAATGATCTAAGTTTTAAAGTCTGCAAAAAGAAAGATTTAACTTCTGATAAGGATGTGATACTAGGGAATGTAAAAATACTCAGTTGTATAAAGTTAAAATAAAAAAATTTACTAGGTTTCATCCCTATTGTTGTACTGGAGAACGTTAGCATTTTATTTTCCCATTAGATCATCTAACCACAAACCACAGTGTATTTTACGTGGTTTTATGTTACAGGTCAACATGAAATAGGATGCAATTATAGAGAAGTGGGACTTTCACAATGTTTTACCAATAAGATGAGAAAAATGATGCCTCTAAATAACAGTGTGATACAATGAAGCATTTAGATCCACAGTGACCGTTTTTTCTAAACCTGCCTCTTTATTTATTAATCGGTTCTCCTGAGCTCAGACTGTGATCTTGTCCAACACGTGTCCTGGCCTCTGTTTAACCTTACAGTGTGGCGCTACATTGGAGCTGCAGGAGGAGCCTTCTTCCTGCTGATCCAGCTCATGCTGCTGGTGGAGTTTGCTCATAGATGGAACACAAACTGGTGAGAGCTGAACAGTGTGACTGTCACTGAACGATCAGTGCTGACCTTTATATGTTAGAGAAAACCCTAAAATATTATTTACTCTTTGGAGGCTCTAAAAAAAAGTTGTGACGAGAGAAGAAGACGGACAGCTTTGTGTTTCAAAGCGGATTGTTCGGCAAAGATGCATCTTCCAGAAAAGTTTCTGGTAGATGGTGGCAGATTGTTTCTTAGATGTGTGAAGGTTTCAATCGACAAGAAATAAAATGTGTGTGTCTTCATGCCACTGTATTAAATGTAAATCTTCCAGACAAAGTAAAATGAAAGAACCTGCACAGCTGTAAACCTTTCCTGTCATGTTTCCATGGTGATGCTGCAACTCATCACACATTACTTTGTCTCCCTTCCTGTGAATTTTCCTTTAGGTCATTTACTCCTGGGTTGTATTTTTGTATATTTTAACTCCTGTTTTTTTCCCCTGTTAAATTATTCTGATTCAGTTTGTATTCCCTTGTTAATATTCTGTTTTTTTCTGTTCCGCTTTTTGCTTTTTCTCCCCCCGACGCCCTCTCTGTTTCCGCCTGCAGGAGTTCAGGTGTGGAGTACAACCGTCTGTGGTACGCGGCGCTGGCGTTTGTGACCCTGATCCTGTTCAGCATCGCAGTGGGAGCGGTGATCTTCATGGGCTTGTACTACACCCATCCTGAGGCCTGCTTTCTGAACAAGATCTTTCTGGGCATCAATGCCAGCCTCTGCTTGATTGTGTCCCTGCTCGCCATCTCCCCCTACATACAGAAATGTAAGAAACTTCAATAGAATTCAGTCTTTATTATTTATTATAGAGTTTTTGTTGTTGTAATGTAGTTCGCCATAGAAATTAACCAAATATCTGAAATCAATGTAGCTAAAATATTCTGATTCTTGAACTTGCTGCAGTGACCGATGGAAATGTTTTGGCTTTGCACATCTAGAAACCATAATTGTTGGGTGAAATAGTCAGATTGGGTGAAAAGGTTCTATGAAATGTCCAAGTTGGATTCATGTGGCTTTTGCTAAACATGACTTCTTCTGGCTTCCTAATCCTAATAAAATACACCGATGTTTTTTTATTAGGATGCGACAAAATGTGGGGTGTGAATACTTTCGTAAAGACCTGGTTGAAGATTTTATGAAAATGTCTGTTGGCTTTTGTTTCTGCAGTGCAACCTAGATCAGGGCTACTGCAGCCCGGGGTCATCAGCGTGTACGTCATGTACCTCACCTTCTCCGCTTTCTCCAGCAAACCAAAAGAAAGTAAGAACAGACATATCTGTACCAAGCTGTAACAATCTGTAATTAATACTAACAATCTGTAATTAATACTAACAATCTGTAATTAATACTAACAATCTGTAACAATCTGTAATTAATACTAACAATCTAACAATCTGTAATTAATACTAACAATCTGTAACAATCTGTAATTAATACTAAACAATCTGGAACAATGTGTAATTAATACTAACACTCTGTAATTAATACTAACTTAGGTCAATTGATTCACAAGTTAGGTTAGCATTTGATAATTAGCTTAAGCTAGTATTCATTGCAGACAGTTTTAGGTTTATTTATATGATAATATAAGTCATAAAATGTAAATGTTCTACTCTACATTTCAATCCTTCATTGGTTGTAAATATGTTTTAGTTTTCACATATGTGTTTCCACATGTTTTCTTCTGCTAGTGGTTGAAGTCGATGGCATGAACCAAACTGTCTGCGTGTTTCCCTTCAACTCTGGGTCAGAAAGTGACAAGCAGATCGTCACCGGTTTGGGAGCAGTGATCCTGTTTGCCTGCATCATTTACTCCTGGTAGGGAGCAAAACATATTGCATGTTATCGGTCACAAACTGAATCAGTTGTGAGCATGTGCTGAGCTGTAGCCTCCGATAAAGATGAACACATGTCTCCCTCCAGGTTTGTGACGTGACAGTTCAAAGACAAGTTAGCAGCTAAAAATCAACCAAACCTTAATAAAATGCAAAAGATATTTTTTGAAGTTCAGACAGAAAAATGCATAGAAAGATTAAATTAGATCTGGTTTACATTCTGATTGTAATTCACACATTGTCAGAAAGGTGATAATCCTTCTGTAATGATGATCTTTATTTGGCAGGTTAAATTGTCTAAAAATGGAAAGTAAGTGAGGAAACTGGAGTATTTCCACCAAAGCAAACACAGAGCTTTAAGACGTTGTCTGCTTTCACTGAGCTTCAACAGAATCCCTTTAAAAAAGTGAACACAGTCAAAAGATGTGTATTTTCTTTGTTGTGGCACTGATCCATGTAAATTGCTTCGTGATTCCTAAGCTTAATGTTGACATGAGATCATAAAACTGAGGCAGATTAATAACTGCAGTAGTCTCAGTGCTTGTTTCTGGGGAAATTAACAAAATGACACAATTGGATCATGTGCATGTATTTTCCTGGAAACCTCTGGCCCGTCTCAGCCTTTAGTCTTGTTTTTCTGACAAACAGGAAGAACAAACTGCATTTGCAGGTTTCTAGTTACGTTTTGCTTCCTAACTCTGTTTCTTTTTGCTGATTTTTCAGACACGCTGTTTTTTACTAGTATACACGGCAAAACAATGACTGAGGATCAGTTGAAGAACAAAAATTGGCTAAAATACCTTTCTTATGCTGTTTTTCTTTAAAATTTTCTAACAAAACAAACGGACAAAGCCTCTGTAAAGCAGCTAAGTTTTTAACTGAGCCTTCACTGATTTCATACAGTGCTATGCTTATCAAAAGAAACCCAACTGAACCTCAGGAGCACTCAGGATGATGAGAGAAACGATAACGACGCAGGTAGCTCAGTTTGTATTGGCTGGCTCTGAAAAGCTCCATCCAGTTGGCTGTATCTGAGCAAAAAGCTGGGGGAGACACAAACTGTGGCTTTA
The DNA here is from genome assembly GCA_903067075.1 of Micropoecilia bifurca. NCBI lineage: Eukaryota > Metazoa > Chordata > Actinopteri > Cyprinodontiformes > Poeciliidae > Micropoecilia > Micropoecilia bifurca. Next base: position 36,113 of record CAEGAF010165334.1, on the reverse strand, counting down.
CGTCTTTGTTCACATGTGTTTCCCATCAACTGGAGGCATCCTGTCTCTTGTGGTTGCGCAGGCTGCTAAAACGGCAAATTATCGGGAAAAAAAAAACAGGGTGATGGAATTATAACCTTTCTCTCTATTTTTGTTCCCTTTTTTTCTCCTCCTTCAGTTTAACATCGACCACTAAGCGAAGCTCTGCAGCGCTCCGGGTCTATAGGAACAGTGAGCCAGAAACTGAGGTAAACACACAAATATTCAGACCTCACGGGGCGTGTGAAGCTAAATTACAATACACGCTCGTAAAAAAAAAAAGCAACAAAAAAAACACAGCAACAGTAAAACCCCCCATCGACTCGCTTTCAGACAGATGTGGCCAATTGTACGTGAGCCGTCTGTTTCTGTCCCTCTCAGCAGTAATGTTTTCTCTCCTCCACAGAGAGCTCGCTGCTGCTTCTGCTTCGGAGACGACACAGGTGAGGAAAGTCTGATCATTTGTCCTTCACAGTCAGAGTCCACACACTCAATCCATCTGCTACTTTGCAGCTAGATTGAGGTTGGTGAGAAAGCATTGGTCAGCAAACACAGATGATGTCACTGTTACTAGGAGATTATTGTTGCAAAGTAAAGCAGGAGAAGCATGTGTTGGATCACACTGCCACCTGCTGGAAGTGCACATGCACTTAGGAATACAAAGTCTTCTCATTAAGGAAGCTTTAAACTTTACTTGCGCTGCTGATCCTCACCTTTCACACACGATTGTTGTTTTTGTTGTTTTTGTCGTTTCCAGAGGATTATGAAGAGAAGACAACCTCAGGACAGAGCGTGGTGTACGACGAGCAAGAAAGAACCATCTACTGCTATTCCTTCTTCCATTTTGTCTTCTTCCTGGGCTCTCTTTACGTCATGATGTCCATCACCAACTGGTTTCAGTAAGTCATTTTTTTTTCATTCTTTGTTTCAGCGCTCTGTATTTGTGTCTTACCGTTTTGCACGCCTTTTCTTGGGGGACGGTACCGTCGACTCTTGACCTCCTGCCTGAGATCTGATACTTGTCTCAGCTTTTACTCTGGTTGAAAACGGAAGTTGAGTTCAGACGGTTTTCCTGTTCCTCTGCCTTTCCCAGTTATGATGACCATAAGATCGAGAAGCTGCTGGACGGCAGCTGGTCGGTGTTCTGGCTCAAGGTGGTGTCCTGCTGGGTCTGCCTCTTCCTCTACATAATGACGCTCCTCGCTCCCATGATGTGTCCGAAGCGCTTCGAGGCTTAGGTCACCTTCTTCTCTCTGATGGATGAGGCTAAGGGACCACTGCAAACCCCCTACCTGCCCTTGAAACACAGCCCTGCACCACCCCCAACATTCAGAATGGAGGATTATCTTTTTGTTTTACATGTTACAGTCTTTGTTTTACAATGTTAAGTTGGTGATACATTGATGGTCAATTTTTAACTCTTTTAATACCACTGACTGTCTTTGTATTTCCTACAGATCTCGAGTTGAAAAAATAACACCTGGAGTTCCGTTACATTGAAAACCATTGAGCCTTTGTAGATTCTCTGAAGTGGATTTTTGTTGCATTATCAGACTTTTTTATTTTATTGTGTTTTCCTTTTTTTTTTTTTATCTCAGCCAGATGCTTCAGTTCTGTGAAATCAAACCATCGAGAAGTTGTAGCAAAGGTTTATAAGTTTGTGGGATACATTTAGTTGGAGAGATGTTACAGAAGATGTATTTATTTAATCCTGAAGGAAAGGAGAACTGTGGTGTGAATTGAGCAGGTTTGGCCTCTTAACAATGTTTAAAAACTCATTCCTCAGGCTTATTGTTTAAGCTCTATGTGTTGTGATTTGTTATATATTGTGTTTTGTAGTTTTTTCTATGCAACAGAACAAGTTGTTGATATTAGACACCCACTGTTGTGAAGTTTCCACTTAGATCACAAGGGTAAAGTTTTACTATGGCCAGTGCTCCCTTTGAGCCGAAACCTTTCTTAGAGAAAAACTATCTCACCTGCGTGTTTCCGGTCATCATCAAGCATGGCGGGAGGTTTTATATCTGTAAAGTGCCACCTCTCTGGAAGAGCTCCACTGAATCGACATTGCATTTGCCAAAGGTAGCCAGCAGAACTGCTCACATTGTTTGGTCTGTCGCAGGAAAAGATACAACTCTGAACATTATGTATTTGCTGGCTCATGTAATCACAGTTAAACGTTTTATGCTTCTTTGTCATCATGATGTCTAGAAAAAAAGCCAGCACAGTTGATGTCAAAATTGGTTTATTCAACACTGGATGTTGAGTTTACAACCGAGTTAAATTGTATTATAGAAAAGAAAAATGGCATCACACTGCAAAGCTGAACAGTTCCTTCAATCATTTCTTTGTCTGATCGCTCTCTTAACATATTTCAAAGAAGGAGACAGAATCATGCATAGCAACAGAGCTGACATTTTAATTTGCTTCATTGTAAACTCTAATGATATTCATTTGTTTCTGCATTTCTGCGATTAATGTGAATGTAGAAATTCAATGGTGCTTTCAAGCAGGGGAAAAAACCCAATAAAGTAAGACATTGAAAACCACTGTAAATGAAGGTTTATGACTGACAGTAATTTGACCAAAATGTTTGAAATGCAAAGTTGTAGGTGGCATGACGCTCACGTTACTTCAATAAAAACATGCATAACATGCCATCGGATGTCGTTTTTCCATGTACAGGTCAGTAGAAAGGTTCAGATGAGACGTACAGTAATTTAGGGCCTTTATTCATCATTCACAACTTCAATAAATATAAATTCATTGTGGATCGTATATAGGTTACACAAGGTCAGAATTAAACAATGTTAAAAACGGGGTCAGAACGCACAAGCTGCATGTCGGGTCTATGCTTCAAATGGACTTGACATGCACTTGCTTTTCTTAACTTTTTAATTCGAGTCAGGAGAGAAACGTTAAACTAGTAGATGCAGAAATCTCTTCCGCTTGCTACCATTTCTGATAAGAGAGGTCAGAGTCCATCTAAATTATGCCAGAAGCTTGTTTAGAGACATTCAATTGAGTACGAGCGAGTGTACGTACATAGTGTAACCTAAAACTGAAATTTGGAGTTCAAGCAAGCATTTCACCTAGTTATCATTCCAGAGATTAAAACATACTTAATACTGTGTAGGTTTGAAGATTTATTTTACTTAAAGCTGCAGTATGTAACCATTATTTTAAAAAAAACAAAAATAAAGCCCTGTTGCGTATTTGCTAAAACTCCCACTTTGTTGTGACAATATAAGACAGATAATCTGTGAAAAAAATTGAGCTGCCTTATTTTATATTGTCACTACATGGTGACAGTTTTAACAAATATGTTAAAACATTTTTACATGCGGCAGCTTTTATTAAAAAAAATGTTTATTGAAAGCTTATGTTTGAGCAGCACTAATAAACTGAAGATATATTGCATAAACACAAAGAAAAATTGCTGATTTACTTATCAAACTAACAAAGGATATAAAACACAATGTTCAGCTCCTCTAAATACTGTCACTGAAATGGTTTCTTTTTCTTCCAACACTTCCATTTTCCTCTGACCTACTACAGCAACACACCTCAGCGTCTTTCTTTGTGGTAAAAATCCCCCGTCGGTTTTCTGCCCCTTCACTCTGCCCCTTCTACCTCTTGATAGTCGTCAGGAATGTTGTCTGAAGGAGGAAAAGGAGAAAATAAAATCTCACTTCTATGTTCAGAGCTTTCATTTCCATTTATGAGAGCATTATTAGTCAGCAGGCGCTCACCGTTACAGCGGTACTTCAGGTTGGACCAGATAATGTTTTCCTGAGAGAAACAGAACACACCCAGTCGCCCACCTCTCATACTGGTGTCAATGATCACCCCAGTGTCCGCCACCAGTTGGGACCCCTCATAGAAACGAGCTCTGAGTAAAACATAAAAAAAAAAAAAAACAGGCCACTTCTGGTCAGAAATATAAATTCACTCAGTATTGGGATTATACGTAAATTTCTTTTAAACAATGCAAAAGAAACAATTCCATCTTGAAACACAAAGATTTTCTGCATAATATTAATTTGTTGTCTCTCGGTTAAATTTTACACAAAGGTTCAAATTAATTAATTAATGCATGAACCCCCTAGGATATAAGTTGAACTCTAACTTCAGTCATTTGTAACAATGAACAAGCTTGTAACCTAAAGCCAACTGGATACTGGAAAATGTTTTATTTCCTTCACATCACATTTTACATCACGCCGACACTCTGTTGTTGATTCCACATTTGGGAAGAGTAATCTCCTTGATTTTAACAGAAAGTGACTCTCCCTTGTGACGCTGTGTTGAATCTCACGAGACACTGTTTGTGATTTGCTATCGGTTTCTTATTTGGGTTTACAATCCAGTTTACTTTCCTAAAAGAGAAACAGTTCAGGTCATGAACTCGTTTGGGTTTTCTAACAGAACAATGAGTCCCAAATATCAAAACTGGTTTCTGGGATGTTAACCATTAAAAGCTTCAGGATTGACCTGGACCTCAGAAAATATTGACTTAACAATGGTCATATGTACCTTTAGAGTCATGGCAACAAAATCCATAAGGCTGAGATGCATTATGCTATAAGGCTTTGGGCCAAATTAAGAGTGGTAAAACATATGGTTGTGCATACAGATTTTGATGGAAAAACCCCAAATGAAAATGAATTTCGCATCAACATTGACAGCAGGTTAGCCTTCCACTAAAACTGTGTCTACAGTTTCTTTGATGGAGCATGTCTGCCTGTACCTGATGTATCCGACCTGCGGTCTGTGCTGGAGGAACCAGCGGTAGGAAACCTTGTCCTTCCAGCCGACATTCCTGGGGTCCTTCCACAGGAGACGCACCTGGTCCGTTGTGTTTCCTGTGTGCCACAGGGAGTTCCTCATGTACTCACCAGGACCCGTCTTAGACTTCACCACCTGTAGAAGAAGAGCCATGTAGGATCGAGGAGGACTCCGTCAAGCCGATGGAAACAAGACGTCACGCAAACCTTCAATTGTATTCCAGGCTCAGCGACAGCTCTGAAGGGCGCAGCCTGCCAGTAGGTCTGCTCCGTCTGTTTCCACATCACCACGTAGAAGGAGGACGAGTCCTGGTAGCCAAAAATGAAGCCAGCATAATCATCGTCCGTCACTGTGTTCACGTGGAAGGTTCCCTCGAAGTCAACTCCACTGAAGGCTTTATAGCCTGGAGATGCACATGGGAGACAAACAACAGCCCGGATCAGAGGATCCATGGAGGGAGATGGGATGTAGCTGGAGTTATTGTAAAACTGGTAAAACTGGACACCGCAAAGCAAAGATACTCAAGTATTTACCAACAGCAAGGCCAGGATCAGAGTTCATGGTCTGGACTATCTCCATACCCTGGAAGAGGAAACATGCTGTCTATAAGGCCTAACAAGATAATTTGAAGGAGCTTTGACGAGGAAAGATATTCTGGAGGAAAATCCACTGCAAATGGGCTTAAAAGTCTGAGGTCAGAAAGGTAAGACAAGCCTGGTTGCTGACCTGGTTGAGCACCACCCAGTTGGGATCTATCTGTGAGTCTCCCTCTGGGTCCAGCACCACGGTCTGGTAGGCTCTGAAGTCGGTCAGCGTGACCTCAGCGTTCTCAGGGCAGTGGTCAATGACGTCAATCACGTTGTCCTTGTCAAAATCTCCCTCACACGCGTCTCCAACTTTGTCCACTAAAATATATCAGTAGAGTTTGGTTGTCATTGAAACACTAAAACTGAACAACCACAGTCAGAAATGTACAGCACACTCATCACGAGTATGGTTCTTAAATTCACTTTAGGCATTTTAATGATTCATTTGAGGTATTCTTGTATTGAAGTGGAATGATTTTACAACATGTGACTTCAAGTTTCGGTTTATTATGGATTTTATTTAAATCCACAACCAGGCCCGAAGTTTTCATGAAGTGGAAGTGCTAGAATAAACTCCCTGCTCCAACACTAAATCTTCAAGCTACACTGAAATTTTCAGCTGTTCACATGGACAAGCCAAATACAATCAGATGGAGGAAAGACTTCACTTTTTGGCCATAGTGACAAAATGTTTCCTTGGAGGAATTACAAAAAGCGGTTGAAGCTTAAGAAAAGTGACGCTTTGGTGATGATGGTGCGCTGCACAAAGCGGGTGAAGTAAAAACTTTGGTATGGATAAATCAGTCTACATTAAGCTGTTGCAGTGGCTCCAAGTTCAACCCTGGTTAATCATCTGTTGATTATGTTTCAAAGCTAAGTCCTTGCCTAGAAACCAACCTCATTTAAGCTCCTCTAAGCTGTACAAAATAAAAAAAAATAAACACAAACTATCTGAGTCCTTTTGGTCTGAGTTGGGAACCAGTCTGCAATTATCTTCACTATCTGGTATGCCGTCATTATCGTCATCGTCGTCACATTCATCTCCCTGCAAGAAAGAAACAACAGATTGGTTCTCTCTACATTAGCGATATGAATCGGTGATTATCACCAGGTGTTAATTAAATATAAAGAACGAGATGAAACCATTCCATCCTTGTCCGTGTCCAGCTGAGACGAGTTGATGACAGTGGGACAATTGTCTTTCGTGTTCTGGTGACCGTCACCGTCACTGATGATAAAAAAATCAGGTTAAAAAAAGGAAAAAACACTTGCAAGAGAATCAGCCAGTAACGCAGGGTGTACCTGTCTATGTTGTCATCACAGGTATCTCCTACTAGGTCATCGTCTGAGTCCGACTGCAGGCGAGTGTCACAAACTCAGTTGGTGACATGGAGGAAGAGAAATCTCCCTAGTGGCGTTTTGTTGTTACCTGATTAGGGTTGGCCACGTCAGGACAGCTGTCACACGCGTCCCCTACGCCGTCGTTGTCCCTGTCTGCCTGATCTGGGTTCGGGACTCGCTGGCAGTTGTCAAGAACATTTTTCAAACCTGGAAACACGATTAAAAGTACAGCGGCTGGTTGGATGTAGCCTACAGGGCAGTCAGAATGCATCAGCAGATGGCAGCGTTTGTTTCAAATTGATGGTGAAATAGTTTCCAGTGGTCTTCAGCTCCTGGCAATGGCTTTCCACGGAAAAAATTATCTAAATGACGAGGCAGACATGAGCTAGTTCTCAGCAATCTGACCACAGAGTTGAAAACATTACCGAATGACCAAGACGAGGGAGAACCGCCAAGCCCAACGCCAAACAATGGGTAAACACAAAAGGCAAGAATTTTCCATCAGAGTTAATCAGAGTTCCCATCGAACGCCGATTAACTAAGGTATGAGGGGGAAGGTTTTCGGGGAAAACATTTAGAAGTTGGAGTTTTTCTTATGTAACACTACTCTGTAATAGCATATCCTGAAACCCAGAGATCTAACAGGTAGAAGATGTTGACTGAAGCAGACACTAAAGAAGCAGGGGGATGTTTTTCACAGAAAGGCAATAACAAATGTTCCCGTCTGTGTCCTCCCAACAGGAAGGTTCTTATGTCCAGACAGACTGCAATCTGGAAAATCCTCTCCGACCGGTAATGCTTTTATCAGATGACTGTTTTCACTCTTGGTTTCTCTTTTCTTTTGAAGTAATTTAGGTAATAAAACCAGGGAAAGGCCACTTCCCATAATCTGACCATGTATAAAACAAAAACTCACACTCCTGATCTGATAAACAGCTATCAAACTAATTATTCACACTCTTACCGTCTCCGTCCATGTCGTCGTCACATTCGTCTCCCAGTCCGTCCTTGTCCGTGTCCCTCTGTGAGGGATTTTGGATTGTTTTGCAGTTATCGCAGGCGTCGCCATGGATGTCTTTATCACTATTCTTCTGGTCCAGATTTGGGACCAGCCAGCAGTTATCCTGGGACAGACACATTCTTTTTGTTTGTTTTTTTTCCAACAGATAAGTTACACACACCTGTATGCAAAGATACCTCATACTTTTTTAACATTTTGACAGAGATAAGACCAAAAAAATATGGTAACACTTTATTTGACAGAGTGTGCATGAGACTGACAGGACACTGTCATAAACATGACATAACACCTGTCATGAACATAAAGAAGTCTTTATGAATGTTTATGACAGTTGTCATGAAGTGTCATTTGGTAAATAATGACACTTTTAATGCAAAGTTGCTCTAAAGATTGCATTAAAAGTCCATTAAAACTGCATGATTTTGTTAATTATGGTAATTTAATGCAAAGTTGGCACTTTTAATGAACTTTGGACTTTGAAAACACTTAAGTGGAAATGGTTTTATCAGATTACTGCCTTCATTGTAACTTTCTCACACTTTATTATATCTAATTTAGGAACTAAAGCCACTTCCACTTACACATTAATAGATCACTTTTACCATAGCATGCATATTTCTGAAGTGAAGTTAAAAATGCTCTAACAAATCACCCAAACATAATATGTCCCTTAGAGAAACATGGTGATGAGAGCATCATGTTGTAGCAATGCTTTACTCCAGCAAAAATGGGAAAGCCACAACCAAATTTATGGTTGTAAACCCCCAAAATATGAAAATTCAAGGCGCAAATATCATTCTAAGGCACCGTATCTACTGTACATATGATGAGCTAAGTCACCCACATCTACGTTAATGATGCCATCATCGTCTGCATCGTCGTCACAGGCGTCACCAGACCCATCCCTGTCCGCATCCTCTTGACCAGAGTTGGGCACAAACACACAGTTGTCCTGGAAAACAAACAATAGTTTTGGACGCAAGCCTGGGTTGAACGTGAGTCTGGGAGGAGGACGCAGGAATGGAGTACCTGGTTACAGTTGTTGTCTCTGCACACAAGACTATTGTCTGGATACGCATCGATATCTGTGTCCTTCCCACATTCGTAACCATTACCGGCCCAACCAATACCGCACTATGATTACAACAACAACAACAACAAAAGTTTATCATAACATATTGCAGTGATAAACATATTCTTACGTTGATGCCTGTTGGAAATACATACCACACAACTAATGCTTCCATCTCTCTCCACAATGCACTCCCCATTGACGTCACAAGGGTTCGGCTGACCATTGGGGCACAGTCTGGTGCCATGACAGCCTGTCAACTGGTCACCAGTGAAACCAGCCCTACACTCTCCACATCGGAAGGAGCCCTGAGGAGGACGACACAGTCAGAGACGGCTGTCCTCATCTATTAAAACGGCACATTGTACATAAAGTGGTCTTACAATAGTGTTGTAGCAGAGGGAGTTGGGGGTGCAGCCTCCGTTCTCAGGCGGGCCCAGACACTCGTCTAAGTCTTCACACGACTGGGACAGGAGGAAATGTCAGAAACAAAACACTAGGTAGGGTATTCTTGTAAATTAAAAAGATCTACAATACACAGCAGGGAGCGCTGAGTTAGACCTGTTTGTGTGATTTGGCGTAAGACACGCCGACGCCATTGATCTCTGGCCCCGTGTATCCCACAGGGCATTTCTCACAGCGGAAACCAGGAGCGGTGTTCACACAGCGGACGCCAGGGAAACACGGATTAAAGCTGCACTAAAACTCAACAGCAGAGAAGACAGATTATGAGTAGCTGAGCGCTGCCAGGTGCCGCAGCGCCAATTAAAAGGCTTAATCCATACCTCATCTACGTCGTCACAGTGAACCCCGTCTCCTGTGTATCCGTCAGGACAGGGGGCACACTGGAAGCCCCCTGACTCTGAGGAAATGCACATGTTCTGTCTGAAACAGGTCCCTGGTGGGCACCCAGTCAGATGGGAAGGAAGCACCACCTGCTTAGGACTCGGACCCGGGACAGGGTTGGTGGGACTGCCTTCGAGTCCTGTGGGTGAAAAGAGAAAAAAGTAAATGTCTCTTGTTTCAACAGAGTTTAAACACTGTATACAAGGAGGAAGACCTTTTTGACTGCTTACCACAAGCCAGACACTCAGCAATGGTGTTTCTCAGAAAGTTTGTTTCCTTAATCTACATCAGAGCATCATGAACATTGTTAGAATATTATCTTTCAGCTACAATGGAAATTCTGAATGATGACATCTTAAAAATCAGAGTAAAAATAGCAGAATGTTTCTGCCTCACTGTTTGACATCAATATTTGACTAACTTTTACTGTGGCTCTTTACACAGCCCCTAACATCTACTTGATTAAACTCCATTAGCTTATAGAGTCTGGTGGGACAGAAAAAAATAATTAATGTCTTTATGAATCTACAGCTTAGGAACATAAGATTGAATAGTGTAATGATTATACATGATTTTCATAAATGCAATTATTTAAATCAAAGCATTTAAACATTTAATAAACTTTTGCTTAAATGTATTTTTCTTTATTGAATTGCAGCATCTTTGAATCTCCATAGCAACCAAATTGAAAAAAGAATTAAAAAAACTTCTAACCTTCAGCTGCTTCCGGTACTATTCCCTTAAATTTTACTCTCCATTGTGATCCATTTTACTTTATTTCAGAGCAACTCTGAGAGCTTTCTCCCTTTCCATGCATTAGAAACAGACTGACAAATGCAAACAGAGGACACATGACCTGCTTGTGGAGCAGCTCCCTCATCTCAGACAGCATGCTCTTCAGCTCCTGCATGCTGGTCTGATCTTGCACCACCCTGCCTCCCTGGAAACCTGAGCAAAGTTATGAATCAGCATAAAAGCTCTCAGACACAACCAGTTTGGGACACCGTAGGCCCATGTCAACACACCCAGCAGGTGCAGAGACTCCGCTGGTTCCATGCTGCAGTCCTGCAGGGTGGCCACGTTGTCGATGGTGTCCTCAATGACCAGCTTCAAGTCTGTCAGATTATCCTGACAGAGAAATAAGACGGAGCGCATAAAAGCCTGAGGAATGGCCAGAGCCATACATTCTCATCACAGATTTCTCATTCACCTGTCCGCTCGACTGCAGGGTCCTCAGTGCCACCTTGTTGGGCCCAGGTGGGAGTGACCCGAACGCGGCCGGCAGGTCATTCACAGTATGAGCGAGCCTGCAGTCAACGTAGATGTTGAGGCGAGGCGGGCCGCGCTGGAGGCCGCTGGCGTGCATCATGACGTGGTGCTCCCGTCCGTCTGCCAGGGAGCCGTGGTTGAAGCTGGTGGTGCCAAACCTGCCGTCGGTCTTCTGGTAACGAAGCGTCACTGGAGACGGAGCGATAAACAGAGGCGTCAGAGCCGCCGTGGACTCGCAGGACAGTGAAGCGTTGGCAGAACAAACCCACTTTTGCTCAGTTTGGCTTGCACATTCAGCTCCAGGTACTTGCTGTTGTCTTTGGGGTTGAGCACACTGAACAGAGAGGTGGGGGCCCTGTTTTGGAGCCTGAAGGACGAGAGGAGGAACGCCTCATCCCTGCCTTTGTTCTTCAGGCTTCCTTGGAGCAGGTCTGGCAGGCAGTCTGGAGACACCAGCAGGTCGTAGACTAACACAGGAGAGAGCTGTTAAAGGAGTGGGCCCGGCATCAAATAACAGCAAAGCAGTCAGTTAGAGGGACCAAAGAGCTTAGTAATCCTTTTTCAGTGTAATTTAGTGGGATTGCATGTTGTAAACACAAACTACTGTAGTGCATAATTCAGCGTTTGCTGCATGTGTGGAGTCTTTAATCTCCACTTCAGCTTCAGGGAGGTTTTCACGTGTATACCAAGCTTTTCAGATGTCTATGTGTAAGAGAATTTCAAATGAAAACAATTCATAAAGTGAAATCTCAGTAAATCACATCGATGTTTTCAGTAGAGAGCGGACGAAGGTAAAGTGCTCCATCTGGCAGACTTTAAGTGGTTCTGTGATCCGGTGTAGCCCAATTAGTCCTCCTGAGTCACTGTGTTGCGGCTCTTTACAGAGTGACAGAACCCCTTAGTGATGTGTGTGCATATATGTATGTTTGTGTGTGCAAATGAACTTTCATGTTCGTATCCTGCTGTGCTTTTGTAGAGCCGCAGTAAACTCTGGAGCAAACCTCTTTGCGCTGCACTTACACGCACAAACACAAATGATGGATTCAAAGAATAACACAAAGTGACACAAAGTTGAATGAAAAAAGTTGAATGCAGACTCTGGGAAAGCTTAGATCTGAGTAATGTTCTCCCCTAAACTATCTCGTCTAGGTCAGTTTGTCATTAGAGCACAACATCAGACTCTAAATCCCAGGGGGAAAACTTGCTTTAAGCTCACCTTCCATTGCATCTGCACTCATATTTTTTCTCATGTTGAAATGGAAAATGTTTCAGAGCTACAGACCAGACTACCAAAATCTTTGGTAAATGTTTTCCATGAGAACAGAAGCGGTACTTACCAATACCCTGAGCTGCGACAGTGAGCAGCAGCTGCTGCAGCACCAGCCATAGAGCTGCTGCTTTGAAACACATTCCAGTCACCAAGCGCACAACTCGAGAAAAGATTTCATAGGTCTCCTGTCGACTGATGAAGGTGAGCGGACAAATCTCACACGGCAGAGGTTAGATGTTGGTTTTTTTGTCCACAGGCACAGCTTATAAAGTAAAGGGGAGTGTCCTTGCTCACTGGTGGCACTGTAAGTGAGTACTTGTGTTTGGTTATAATTGTGGGGGAGTTGCTTCTCTGTACCGTCTTATGTATACAGTTTGGTCAGAATATCATCACCCTTACCGTAATTGCAAACATCTGAATACAAAACAAGGCACTGGAGCGATTATTTCCATTGCATGGGTGAATTTTCTGTTCCAATGAGCATATATAGTTCAAGATAAACATAGAATTTATTGAGTTTTGTGTGTCTTGTGTTTTAAAATGAAATATTTTAAAAGTTCTATAGATAAACCCAGCCATCTGAAAAAAATTACTATTCTGGAAATTGTAATTTTTCCCAGATATTGCAAAACTTCGTCTCAGAAATGGATGTGATTCCCTTGGGTAATATTTAAACAGCCTGCTGATGTGTATAAATCTAAGGCAGATGTTTTCAGTCTCCTTATGATTCCAGGTAATGTCCTCTACACGCCACCACAGCCCCTTTTTTCCTCTAATCTAGTGCAGGCTTGCAGGAAAAGCAGGACAAACAGGGTAAGACTTGAGTGGAAATATGGAACAATAGACGTCTGGTTCACGCTTTCTCTGCTGACCTCAAGCATATTTTAACAGCTGTTTGTCTAAGACAGAGAGAGACATTTACCATTCCTCAGAGCGTTTCCATTGAACATCCGGCTGAGTCTGGTTCTTTGGATTCTGACCAAACGGCTGGCAAACCTCAGCATTATATCAGCTGTGGGATAAAACTCAAAGTAAAATAAAGTATCCAAACCCCTTCAACACTTTCACGGTTTATTATGTTACTGAATTTATATTGGGATTTATATAGACCTATTTAATGTAGAATACAATGTTGAAGTTGAATAAAAAGTGTTCATGGTTTTCAAAATTCCTTTTCCCAAATAAAACCCTGAAAAGTGTGTTTTATTTTCAGACCCTAAAATATAATCTCAGTGTAAATTGTGAATACTCAGAGGATTGTTAGAGAATATTATTGAGAAAACAGCATCATAAAGACCAGGATCAGCAGCCAGGTGAGGGATAAAAGTATGGAGATGTTTAAAGCAACATTAAGTTATAAATCAGCATCACAAGTTTGGATCCAACTTGAGACCATAGTTCATCTTTCAGCAGAAAACAACTCAGCCACAGCTGTAATGGAAAAACTTACCATGTGTTAAGATGGCCCGGTCAAAGTCTAGACCAGAATCCAATAGAGAACATGTAGCATTTCATTCAATCTAGGTGAGCTTGGTGCAATTCTGAAAGACAAAGTTTTGACTCTGGTAAGGAACAGAATATACACAAATGGTTGCATACATTTTTATTTGTTTTCCCTACAAAACACCATTTAGATACGGTAAATTAACGTATTGTTTTTAATAATGTTTTTGTAATCCAAATAAAATATAAAATTTCAAGACTTGTGTACATTAATCATCTAATTTAAGTAATTCTACTGTTAAAAAGAAAACTATTTCGTACTTGGTGTAAAAACACAGAGAAATGTTTCTTTTACAACGTTGGACATTTTGTTTAACATAGTGATCGTATTTTTCACCTAATTTTCCTGGTCAACGTTCATATCTCGCTTGTTAATGACGCCCGCGTTTCTTTGATCTGTTTGTCTCGCGCGCAGAGATGTGACAGCTATGCCGTCCATACGTCACGTCCTCAGCTCTGTATGAATCAAAAATATGGCGGCTGCCATGGAGCTGAGATGCTGGGGAGGAGACTGGGGGCTTCCCTCTGTCCACACCGACTCTCTCGTAGCTCTGGTAAGATCCAGGTTTACTCTCTACAAACTCAGTCTGTTCGTCCACAGCAGCTTTTAACAAGCCTGGGTACCTTTTTTTTTTTTTGGTTTTCGTTAGAGTGTCTCCTGTTGTTCCTCTCGTTAGCTTCAATGCTAACGCAGCTGCTGCAGTTTTGTTAGGACCAGTAGGAAGGAAGCTCTGTGGGATGAACGGATGAAATGTCAAAGCCGCAGCTACACAGAAAGAACTGCTGCCCGCAGAGCTTTGTCCTTCATGTGTCAGAAGTCACTCATTAAATAAATGTTGTCCTCCAAGGTCAGCTTGGTAAAACTCTTATTTTTGTTTCTTTTGACTTCATGTCGGTTTATTTGTTAGCTAGTCACTCACCATAAACCTGCTATTAAACCTGCAGGAAGTGAACGGTGGCGTTTGATGGCTGTAGTGGGACGTGTTGTCATTGAACACATGCAGTACCAACTCTGGCCACAAGGGAGCACGTTTTCTTGTTTATAGTTATTTACTGTATTTTAATGTAGTATAAACTAGTGTTAATGATAACCCATTAGTCAAAAATATTTTGACTAAAATTTTATATTTTTTGCATAATTTGTTCTCATTTTAGTTCTTATTCATTTTGCTCAAAAATATTTAGTAAATGTCATCAACTAAAATATGAAGTTAAAATGTAGGCACTTTTCTTAATTCCTCCTATATCTGTAAGGACATTTCCTTCTTTATACTTACACAGATTAAATATGTGTCCTATAATGAAAGGTGTATTTGGAAACAACTTTAGATCAAGTCTTGTTCTTTAGTTTAAGTAAAAATACTAAAGAGTATTTGTGTGTGTAGAGAATGTTATTACATTGCACATATGATCTTAGTGTACAGTCTATTGTATTTTTTATTATTGCTTATCTTTATGTGATTCAGTAGTCATAAAATGCATCATATCAGATATTTTATGGTATTAATCCCTGTTTTGAAGATGTGGTAATATTCAAATTTTCAGAAAGAACTGATCTGAGAAAATCTATTTATTTATTTTCCATATTTTGCCACTTACTGTTCATGTCCAATCTGGATCTTTCAGTGGACATGTATAAGTTTTTTTTAATAAAGCAAAATGCAGCAGCTGCAAAAGTTTTAGTGTTACTGATAGCGAACCCCTTTCAAGTCAATGAAGAGCGAACTGTGGCTCTTAAACTGGGTTCTGCTGCAGATTTTTTTTTTCATCTGAAGCAGAACAAATAATTGAAAACCATTGAACTGTTTTTGGTACATTTTTTTCAAACAATAAAAGTCTCAAAGATGTCAGTTTGCGCTTTAAATGATGCGTATTGTAATATAATCCAGTTCAGATTGGACAAGTGGAGATGTTATCCATTCTGAAAAGCTGTGAAATAGCCCTTTAAAGTATGAAAGATGGATATAACGAAACATGTAAATGTCTGAAAAATGTGGAATTTTGAAATAAAACCTTGTGAGAAATATTGACCTAAAAACAGTTCTTAGATAATGTCTTCTATCTGGATTTGTCATTTCTGTTGAAAACCTTTTGATACAAATTTTAATTATCAATTTTCTCTTTTTCTTACCTGTTTTTCCTCCTTTTTTTCCCTGCAGGCCTATGCAAAGTTTTCAGGAGCGAATCTTTCAGTTTCTCCTGTGGACTGGACATGGAAAACCTTAACAGGTGGGCCTCTTGTTGACCTGACCTGTGCAGCTCTGTGGTCAGAGTACCGTAACAGGAGAGGAGAATGCTCTTCCCTCCTGAGGTGGTTTGTGCATTTTAAACATTGGTAAACCGTTTAGACATTGGCTTTATTCATATATCTTATTCTCAGGATCCATAGTTTGGTTTCTAATGACAATGCTTTATAGCTCTATATCTGCATCGTCATCTTTAATCTGCTCATTATTTTTTTCTCGTTTGTCCACAGCGAACGTCCCAGAGCTGGTTTGTGGAGACACTGTTGTTCAGGAACCAGCACAGATTCTGAACTTCCTGAGGAAACAGGTGCCTGGATCGGCTTGTTCAGGGTCTACACAATGATACAACTGAAACCAGTTGACAGACCCCATGTAAAAAGACTGTGTCTTACATGAAATCAGAATAATATTATGATTTCTATTTGATCAACAACAGAATATTAGGCTAGTATTAGCATCTTTACCTACTTTAATTGGGCTTAACGGTAATTTAACAGATTTACCAGTTGTTGTTTGCACTTTGACCACTAGTTGGCAGTACAGTGCTTGCAGCTTGACCCCTGCAATGTGAAGAATAGACATCAGCAGCTGTCTTGGCTGCGTTAACAACCAGAAGCAGTTTAATGTGATTTTGTATCAGTGCTGTTAAAAGAAGAAAATAAGATTTTTTCACACATATTTGACGGACTCAGCAGTAATATGCATCACTGTTGTTCTGTTCTTTCAGAGGTTTAATGCAGACTACGAGCTGACAGCCAGACAGGGAGCAGACACAATGGCCTACATCGCTCTACTTGAGGAGAAACTGCGACCAGCTCTGGTACCAGCTGTTGCCCCTCTCCCCCACTTTTATTTTCCCCAAATAAAAGAAATGCAACAAAACATTTCAAGACGATGTTTTTTTTGTTTCCCACAGCTGCACACATTCTGGGTGGATGCAGAGAACTACAGCAACCTGACACGGCCGTGGTTTGCTTCCCGCTCACCGTTCCCGCTAAACCTTTTCATCCCGAGTCGCCTTGCAAATGTGGCCCTCGCTCGCATCCTGGTGACCAGAGGAGAGGGGCTGCTGCACAGGATCTCTGAGGTGGAGGGGAAGGTAAGTCCGCCCAAAGCACCGTTGGCTCCGGCTGGTTTCCAGTCAGATGTTGGTATTTCATGGGTGATGCTTCTTTTCTGCTTCACATCAGATCTACAGTGATGCTAAAGAGTGCCTGAACCTTCTCTCCTACAGACTGGGAACTGCAGACTATTTCTTCGACAACTCGTGAGTTAATTCACCTAATTAGTAAACTTTTCAAAGCATTTCTGTAAGTTGTTATCTCTACATATGTCAATATGTTGTTTACACAGCCCAACCAGTCTGGATGCCTTTGCGTTTGGCTTCTTGGCTCCGCTTCACAAAGCAGACCTGACCAGCAGCCCTCTGCAGAGCCACCTCAGGCAGCTGGACAACCTCACTCGTTTCTGTGACAACGTCCTCGCAGTTCACTTCAGTCCGGATAAACCGCGTAAGATCGCTGCACGCAGTGGAAATATTCTGTAACACTTAATCGTGACGAAATCACGTCAATAACGAGGATGCAAGACTAACACAATCACCTCTTCGCTTCTTTGAACCTGCTTTACTTTTCTGTTCTAATTCATCAAACCTCTCATTTTGATGTTTCTTCTTCTCCGTGTGTATCGTCCTCCTTCTGCCTCTTTCCAGGTCTTCTTCCGCCTGTTCAGGAAACAATGGACGCCAACCTGCAGAAACTAACACAGCTTGTAAACAAAGAGTCCAACTTAATAGAAAAGGTGCTTCTGCTTTCCATTTCTCTTCTTTTGCATCTGTTCATTGGACGCTTTCAACAGGCGCCAACACAGTCGTGTGTTTAAGTACTAAAACGGCAACACAACATTAAAAATAAAGCAGAAGTTGGTGTCTGCAAATTTTTTCTCATTCATGACGTTTAACTAGTTCATACCTGTGTGGCTCTGTCTTCAGATCATTTTAGTGAGGATTAGCTGGTAGGGCCAGTAACGCTCAGATTAACCTGAAAATGCCTTCCTGTGTGCAACATAAAGGGTCTCATCAAGCAAATCTAATGAACATCCAAACAATTCTCAGAAAACACCCTTTCCCTAGAGATTTGTTTCCACTGTGCATCTTAATGGTTGAGCTCTGAGCTGGAGCGAAGCGTCCACACCTCCAAGTTGTACATGTAGACTGGCTGAAGGAAGCTAGAAGGAAGGTGTGAATTTTTAAGGCTAGATCGTTATATTTAGTGATGCTAAGAGGAATGGCAAAAGTCTATAGCCTTGTTGTTTTTAGTTTAAATCTTTGAGCCAAACTGTCCTGATCTGACTGGAACATTTACACTTTAAAAACTCAAACTTTTTTTGTTTGTCATTTTAGCCTGTGATGTTCACAGGTCTGTTATCAGGTCATTAGAATCTGTCTGTCGTTGGCTTCTGCTTCATCACATTTACCAAACTTCATTTACTGTGTAACTGAACACTGTGTTATATGACCTTAGGTTGAAAATAAACCTAAAAACAAATATTTAGATATTTGTTTGTGAAATTAGGCTTAAGGACAAAGATTACTGGTGTTGAATTCATGATTAGATGGCATGTGTGCGATGAGGAAAATGGACTTGTGAACATTTCTGACACAGACTGTTATACCAGGTTAAAATAAAGTGCAAAATGCCACCTGCTTCACTTAGGAAGAAAATCTCTTTATCTACATATCTTTTCATGCAGCTGAAAACACAAGATGGTGTGTTCCTGTCCACAGTAAGGCTGAAATAGATAAGAACATAGGGAGGACATCTGCAGTGCGTGGCGTATTTAACGGTTGAGCAACAGTGAAGCAGGAACACAGAAATTGTGTTTTCCTAATTTGTTGGGATCATTTGAACATTGCTAGAGATCCTGGAATCGGTAAGGCAACCCTTTTAATGGGGTCTCTTAACTTTCTACATTATATATTTGCAGAAAGAGTTGAACTGCTTTTTTTTTGTAATTGTAGATGGATGACAACCTTCGCAGCAGCCCGCAACACAAACCTCACAGAACCGAACCCAAACCCAGTCTGTCTTCTTCAAAGAACTCTACCCCGGCTTAACGACCGACCGTCCAGCTCTGGTCCAGCTGCACGACTCGCCGGGCATCGCCGTGACGACCTCAACCAAACCCAACATACTGACAAGGGGAAAAAAACTCATGAACCAGGACCACGTCATACTGTGGCTGAAATGGAAGAATTTTCATTAATTATGTTATTAAGACTGTATAATTAAGAGACTATTTTTATGACGACGACGATGGATTTTAAAGATGTTCATCAGGAACGAAGGAAAAGTGCATGTGAGATGTGTTTATAAAAATGAAGAGAGCATGCATGTGGTCAAGAGTGGAAATCTACGAAGCGGTGCTGGACGACGACGACGCGAATTATTGAAAGGGACACCAAAGGAACCGAAACGTCCAGACAGGAATGTGAGTGGTGCAGACTGCTGTTCCTTTATCGTTCTGCTGATTTTATTTAAAGGGATAAACCTCTAAGTTCTTCCTGCTTGAGTTGATCTCTTGCAGCCTGTGTTGTGCTGCAGATTTTTGTTAAAACCTGAGAATATTTACTATCCGTCCATTTAAAAAGCGTTATTTACTGAGTGCAGAGAGCACAAAATGTTTTATTTAGATTTTTCACATGGGCTGTACATCGTTCAGTAATTTCTTTTGCAGTAGTAAATCTAAAGTCTGCATGCAATCAGGATGGCAGGTATTTAGTCAGTTTTTCTTGGGTTGAGGGTTGCTTCCAGTTTTAAGTGAGATGATTATAGTTGCTTTGTTGTGATTTCCTCCTATTAGGGCTGATCAGCTTTATCAAAAACACTAAGGATTTGCACTTTGAATCGAGTTGCTCACGCATAACATTTGGGACTGAATGTGTGTGTGTGTGTGTGTGTGTGTGTGTGTGTGTGTGTGTGTGTGTGTGTGTGTGTGTGTGTGTGTGTGTGTGTGTTTTATTGTGACATTTAACAATCAAACCGCCTCGTTTGTTGCCTTCGTTTCTATGCAGCTATTTTTGCACATTTGTTAGTTTTTTTTCTGCCATGTTTTGCGTGATTTGCTGTGCCTGTTTATTTCCTCTGTTTAAACCCAAGTGAGTCTCATTAGCCGCTTTGCTTGTTTTTGTTTATGGACTGAATACTATGAAGTCCTTCATGCGTTAACAGGCCCCGTCTTTTCCATCTTCTGACCAAACTTCCTCACACTTGGTGTTACATTTCCTCTGAAGCGCCATCTTTTAGAAATATTGTTACTGCCAGTCAACAGATGGTTGCAGTGTGCCTTCGTGACTGCTGGTTTCTTCTTCCAAAATGTTCCTGTGAGTTTTTATACATACGTCATAAATGATATTTCCCATGTTTGTTGCTTTTGTTCATAACATGCCTTTACATTATTTAAATACAAAAAGTACCAAAAAGAAACGACATCTGTGGGTTTTTTAGTTGTTTTTTTTCTTTTGTAAACCGAACAGACTCCTGGTGGCATTCCCAAACATTTAAACGGTGAAAATGATTCCTTCAGGTCACACAGACAGGTTTTTGGGCGCCTTTCTTGTAACAACACCCACCTTTCCGATAAATGTGGCCCCTTGTTTGGATGTTGGAAGAGACACAGAACTTCAGTCTGGTTTTGGCTGCAGATGTGGAAAAATGACGCTTTTGTTGACATCAGATACAGGCTAAGCTGGTCTTGTAAAAAGAGGCTCCTGCTGAGGTACGTTAGTTTTATAATGCCTCGCAAAAGTATTAATACCTCTAGAGATTTTTCATGTTTGGCTTCATTATGATCACAAATGTCAAGAGTGTTTTTATTGGGGTTTTTACATGGATTGTCCTGAATTTAGCTCAAACTATCTATCCATCAACTCTGACCTGTTTCCCCAGCTCTGCATGCCGAGGCCCTCTGTGATGGAGTGTTCAACATGCTCCCACTAGTGTTTGAACTTGTATATGTTTGCTGTCTCACCTACAGGAAGGCACAAAGCATGATTTCAGAAAAGTCATGCAGCAGCAGAGCAGTCCAACTCCTGAAGCCGAGGCCACTAAGTGTCCCTGATAGGTTGCATGTGTGTGTCCTCCTCTGTCCAACTTTCTCTTCCCCCTTAGAAAAGCTGTGAGTGGCTGCACAATAACTAAACGTGTCCTTCAGGAAAGTACAACAGTGGGTGACATTGGCATCAAAAGGCCTTTTTATTTTTAACAAAATAGTCTGAATTGGTGAAACAGATCAGTAAGCAGATGTGCTTCTACAAATGTGCGAGTCCTGGTTTAGAGTGAAGCCAAGCCTGGTTTTATTATTCATGGGGAAAATGTACAGAAAAACATTACAGCAGGCGGCGGACTGAGGCCCTCTAGTGGTGAAATGATGTTAAACCAACAAAACTACCTTTTTTTTCTTCTCGATTTTAAAAACATCCAGACTTTTCAGAAAAGGAAATTATTTTACAAAACAATAAAAATAATAGTTTCAGTAACACATGACGCTGACGAGAGGCGACTTCTGTTTAAAAAGGTTATTTACAAAAAAACAAAGAACCTCAACAAAAAAACTTCACAGTATGAAACAGTTTGAAAGGTGCAACTATCTGCTTGGAAGTATAAACTTACAGTCGTGCTATGAGAAGAGAAGCCCTGAACTACGTACACAAAACGCAAACGATGTTTGATCTGACAACATGCATACCCACCAGATCATGTAACATGTAGAAAAACATAAGTTTTAAAATGGTACAAAACTCAAACATGGATGAGTTCTTACAAAATTACCACAGCATTCCCATTGTCTTTTGAGAAAAAAAAAATCTGGAAACTGAGGCCACCCTCACACCAGACTGAGACTCTCCAACGTTCAAGATTATTTGACCACAGTTTTAACAGCTTCACTAAATTTAATCACATTGGTTTTACATGGAAGGTTTCTGCACCTCCACCATCACTTTGGTGATAATGTGTCAGGAGGGAACTACAGTCATAATCTTTTCTTGCTCTTCCTCATCGCTGGACATGCCAGGAGTTGTCTTTAGGAGCAAGAGAGACACATTTTGAATATAAACTTCATCCCCATGAACTCGGGTCAAACGGTATGTGAAATTTGGAGGCGCACACCTCCACACTATATTGATCTGTTCGTGCAAATAGAGTGAGAACAGGGAGGGTGTTTAGTGTTTTGTTTTTCAGAGTGTGAATTGTACATTTCAGAAGTTTGGAGCCATTCTGTTTCTTTTAGTTTTTTTATTTTTTGCAGCGGAGTCATCACTATTTGGCTGCTGTGACAAACTCGCCTTTCCAAGCTCAACAGGAAAAACATCTGGGTCAAGCTTCATGGAAAAACCACCGCTGCTCTATGCACCACCCAAACCCACCATGACACTGACCCATAACTATCTCACCACAGAAGTATGGAGCATATTTAAAACAGTGGGCGACGTGTTGATTTTATGTCACATTGCAGTCGCAGTCTGGTGCGAAGGGGAGGTTTCTAACTTCTGCTATAAGATACACCAACATATTTAATTTAGTTTGCTTCTAAGAAGTCACTTCTGATCGAGACGTTTTAGAAAAAAACGTACATTTATAATCAGGTCACTAACAGTATTCTCCAGCAGTGGTCGTTTTGAATCATTACAAACTGAGATCATATAAAACCAATAAATGTCCAGTGTTTTGTTTTGTTTTTTTGTAAACCTTACAGTGAGCGAGGTGAGTGTCAGAGCAAGCGGTCCATCGTGAACTCGGGTATTTCCGGCACCATGTAGATCTGCAGGCTGCCTGGCTGATCCAGGGCCAGAGCAGGGCGGCAGGGCCGGCCGCCGCGCTGCGGGAAGGAACCCAACATCTGGCCGCTGCGGGCGTTGAAGAAAGACAGGCATCCCAGCTGTTGATCCAGGAGGATTCCCACTCGCTCAGGACTCTCTGTGACGAACACGGAGGACTCAACGCTGCTGTGGAGTAACTGATACCTACAGCTGGACACAAAGACAAACGTAAAGGCTTTAGACTCAAATCATAACAAGAAGTTCCTTCGTAATGAATAACGGTTTTCTCTGCGCACCCCGATGGTCCAGGACTGCACTGCAGGCACCACGAGAAGCTGTTTTCCCCGAGTGAGCTCTTCAGATTATCTGCACTGCATGTCACTCCAAGCCTGTAAGCTGGACTTTCTGACACCAGTGTCTCCCAGTAGTAGATCCCTCGTGAAGGCAGCAACTCGCCCAGGACGGACGGACACCTGGAAACAAACAAACCGTGGCTACAACGAGAATCTCCCTGCGTAAAGCAGCTGTTTCTGGGTTAAGCTTACTCCGTGTTTGTGGCATGGTGAGCGTCATGGGAGTAACGCAGCGTGGTGCGATCATCTGACAGCTTCAGAGACGGGTGAGCGGAGGACTCTAGCAGCTGGAATCTGGTCCCTAAAAAAAAAAAAAAGAAGACAGATGTGAGCGAAATACGTGGAAATTAAACAGCCACAAATAATCGCAGAGATTTGAAGGCTTTCGCACCTTTAGTGGAAACGAGCGCGGCTTCACTCTGCTCGCTGGCGCCAGCCTCGTTCACAGCTTTGATGTAAAACAGGTAGTTCTCATTCGGCTGCAGGACGACCGTCTGCTCACACCCTTCGATTCCGGCGACCGATCTGAAAACACGCAGCGCATGCATTGATTTGACATGTATGTTCTATTAAATAAGATGTAGCAGAAAACATTTGCACTGTAAAGATACAGTGCCTTGCAAACGTATTCACGCCTTCTGAAGTTTTCCACTTTTTGTTGGGCTACAAGCACAAAGGTTCACTTTGTTTAATTGAAATTTAGTGTGATCGACCATCACAAAAAAGAGAAATGCTGAAAAACTGTTTATTAACAAACCATGTTTTTACTTTTTTTTTTTTTTTTTGCAAAAAATCTGAAAAGTTTGTCTTGAACGTGTCTTTAGTAACCCTCTACTCTGATACCCATAAATAGTTTGATCTCAGTATCAATCCGGCAGGGCGACTGGTTGTGAAATCCACAAATCCGATGTTTATGTTCGAGAAGGGACAAAAAGACCAAAAGAAAAGAATCTTTAATTTTACCCGAATTTTACCCGAATCCTGAAACATTACCTGAAAAATAATGTTTCAGGATTCACTGAATCCATCCCCCCCCACCCCATATTTCTATATGTAAAACCAATTAAAAACTTTACATATTTTCTTTCCTCTTTGTGTTGATCCATGAGATAAATTCCCACATACATACAGTAGAAGTTTGTGGCTGTAATTTGACAAAATGTTTGAGGAACATCAATATTTTGGTTCTATACCCACTGATGGGCACCGGAAGTGACCCGTTTACGATGTGTGTCATTCCCACCAGGAGACCCCCACCTGAGTCCCTCTCCCTCCAGTTCGTACTGTCGGCAGTACTCCAAAGTGTAACTCAGTCCTGGAGACGGATTAGTCGAGCTCCACCTCAGCGTGGCCGAGTCCCACATGACGCTGCCGCGCTCGGTGTCGATCACTGGCACGGACGGAGCTGCCAGAGACAACAACACCAACGCTTGAAATCGCATTTCAAAAAATTCAAGAAGCTCTTTCCGGTGAAAGAAAAAAAAGCAGAGCAGTTAAGAGCAGTTTTATCAGCCTAAATGAAAATAAAAGTAAACTTCAAGATGTGTGCTAACCTGTGGTGAAGATGAGTCTGTCACTGGGCAGAGAACAGCCTGTGTAGTTGACGGCCATCACCCACACCTTGTACTTCCTGTCGGGCTCCAAGTCCTCCAGAACGCAGTAGCTCTCCTTCACCGTCACGCGGTATTCCTCTGACACAGCTGGAAGCAGGAAAATCCACCAGTGGAAGTTTAGTTCAAATAAAATTAAAAGAAAAAAACCCAAAAAACTTTGCCACTAACTCCCCCGTTCTCACATCCTTGTGGCTCCTCCACGCAGTAGACCTGAAAGCAGTCTATGATGTCTCCTGGACTGACTTTCCAGTAAACGGTGACGCTGCTGCCGGAGGCCGAGCCGCGCTGCTGGGGCTGCAGAGTGGGTCTCTGGGGCACTGAGGGAATCACACCATCAGTAACTGGAACAAATGCATCACAGACAGACATGCAGAAGATATGTGTGCAGAGAGCGAGAGAGTTAAAGCAGCGGCTACCTGGAATCCCTTTACGCTGTGCGAGGTTTGAGCTTGAGGAGTTGGTCTTGGTGTAATCCTCGAACACCAGCAGTCCCTTAGGACCCAGCTCCAGGGTCAAGGCCGAGTCCAGAGCAGCCTGGAGTCTGTCGGTACAAAATGCTTGGAGTCAGCTTGAGTTAGTTTGTGTTTAGTTTCTGAAAGCCAGACTTTTTGTAGTCTGTCAAAGTGATTTTATTAGGGGCTTTCTGGGTCTTTTAGTGTTTATCGAAAAAGAAAATCTGCAAAGATTTAACACAAGACCAAAGAGAAGGAAGCTCTCAGCTCGTAGCTCTTTGGTGCTACATTGTTATTATACGTCTGTCAATGTTGTTACCGTTCTTTGACTCAACAAAACAGGAGAGAAATAAATGCCCTTCAAATGAAATACTGTAAAAAAGTGCCTAACTATTTAATTTAAAAGGTATACAAGTGTCTGAATGGTGCAAATGTCAGAGGAAATTAAATCAGTACATGGTGTGTCTTGTGGAGCTGAACAAGTTGAGCAAGCCTGGAAAGTTGGGAGGCTTGCAGTTCACCGTACAACTTCTTTTTTTTCCCATTTTTGCAAAAAGGATCTTACAATTAATTCAAAGAGCTAAAATACAAAGAAAATCAATCTCTATATACTTGGAGGCACAGCAAAAAGGATTAATCAAGACTTTTGCACAACATTTGGTTCATACCACAAGTATGACGATCACAGCTTTGCATGTGCAGAGCAAGAAACGGTGTAAATACCTTGCGTGAATGTCTTCTGGTGACTGTTGGGAGAAAAGATTAAAGATCTTTGTTACAACGTTTGAATCATTCACCAAACCGATAAATCCAGTCGAGCGAGTGTCCAGGACTTACTCTGGCGTCCGTCTCCGCCTCCCTGGCCGTGGTCTCCAGGGTGGTTTTGGCCGAGTCTATGCTCTCCTGGTAGGAGACGATCTTGTCGTAGAGCTGCTCCAGCTTGGCTTTCTTCTCCTCCTCCATGCTGATGGACATGGTGTTGTACTGCTCCATCACCAGAGCCATCATCTCCTCGTTCTGCGCCCGCATGGCTACCTCGCTCTCCGTGAACTGGTCCTGGACAACAGGAGAGTGGAAACAGAGAGAGAGAGAGAGGTTTGGATTCCACCGGCTCGCCTGGCGACAAGCTGCTAAAACGCCGTACCTCTACAGAGTTGTAGGCCAGCTCCAGCTCGGACACCAGGTCCTCGATGTTCTCTGATCTGGCTTGAAGCTCGGAGATCCAGTTACCCAGAGTCTCCTGTTAGACAAGACCAAACATATTCTGTGCCTAAGAGAGCAACGAGGTAGGTGCAAAGTCGTAGTGAACGTCACATAAAAGTTCAATCAAGGTTATATGCACAATATATACCATATTTTAGCTATACAAAGGTTTTCCAACCCCATCGTCTTTCACATTTTGTTTTATTATAATATATGTTTGTGGAGGTTTTTTTTTTTTTTAATCGGAATTCAATGTGAAGAATCAAACCAAAGTTGTGCAAAACTACCAAGACAAGGTAAAAACACACAAAGCAGTAAAATCCCCATAGTGACTCTGGGGGGAGGTGCAGAGATTCACAAAACAAGATTATCTGTTTTTTTTAAGGCAAGTATTAATAATACACTCTGCAAATCTGATCATTATGGAAGAGGGGCAAGAAGGAAATCCGGACAAGTCAAATTTCAACTTTGCCATAAATCATGTTGAAAAACATAGCAACCCTACAAGAACATGTTTTGGTCTGATGAGACCAAATGTGAATATGTTTGGCCCAAATAAAAAAAAAACTCGTAGTGCTAGTAACGCTGCATGTCACCTTCAACACCTTCAAGCCGGTGATCTGATGATGAAAGGTGCAAATGCGGGCTGATATGAAACAAAACCTGACAGAGGCTTTAGACTGAGGGATGAGGTTCGACTCCCACCAGGAAAATGACACAAAATTACAGCCTGAGATCAAATAAAATGGTGAATATTACAGCATCGCCAGACGGTTGAACGACGAGCTCAAGAATGATGTTCACAGAGGCTTTGGCTCCTGAGCTTTGTTGTGAAGAAGAATCAGCAAAAACATTCTGTCTTCATGCTAGTAAATCTGGTAGAGATGTACCACAAAAGACCAAAAAAAAGGGCTCTGAATACAAACGCACATCTTTATGCACCACTTCGTATTGGTTGTCACATAAAATCCCAATGGTAAAGGGTATAGAACAGGGGTGGGCAAACTTGGCCCTGGAGGGCCAGTGTCCTGCAACTCTTAGATGTCTCTCTGGTAAAACACACCCAGATTCAATGGCTGAATCACCTCTTCAGTGCAGTCAGGTTCCCCAGAGTCCTGCCAACGACCTCAGTATTTGTCTCAGGAGTGTTGAAGTAGAGCAACATCTAAACGTTGCAGGACACCGGCCCTCCAGGCCTGGAGTCACCCACCCCTGGTATAGAAACTGTTGAAAGGCGTCACCTCCTGGGACTGAACACATTCCAACTCATCTGCAGCTTTAAGTTGAATCGTCAGGGTGGGGCAGAGGCAGCGGGGATCCCCGTCACAGTTCACATTGAATGAAGTCAAGCTCCGGACACTGACCGCCTCACCAGCAGGAGTCCACAGGAGCATCTTCACAGGCTACACTGACTGACTGAGCCTGCTTCCTCTGCCTGTGTTGGGAGGCGAGGGAGGGGAGAGTCCATTCTCTGGCCTCAGCAAACTGGCCCGGATTCAGATTTGCTGAGTTGTTTTGGTCAACTTGTCGGATCGGTTTTCTGCTATGTGGAGGGTCTGAATGGGCTGCACTTCTTTCCTCTGCGTTGCAGCTTTGATCTTTTTCCTCGGTTGCCGTCGAGCTGTCAGAGTTTCACATGAATACAGCGTCACATAAACACTCGGCCCGGTTCAAACATCATCTGGAAATGATACGTTTGCATCAGCTTCCTTTTCTGTCATTTACTCTCGATTGCACGATGAAGTACAGCAGGGATGCAACTGGAAGCTGCTGATTGCAGGGTCACGTTTCGTGCAGCCGTTTTCCAGAGTCGACGCTTTCGCGGATTCTCGGTTACACGCAAAGTCCTTTTCTCTGATCGATAGAAGGCGTAGCAGTAAATGCAAACTTTTTATTTGGGACCCCCTTGCTGATCATGAGACAGAAAGCAGAGTGTGTGAACAGATCGCATGTCAGCCTCTGCTTCCTAATGTCACACTGAGCCTTTTCATCCTTCAAAGTGGAGCTTTGCATCATAACAAGTCAATGTGCTGGCTGCAGTCTGAGAGCTTCCTGAGTCTCACAGGGTCACTACATCTATCTGGGTAACTTAAGCCTAGTGAATTATGTGATGACCCAAGCGTAGCCCTGCTAATATGCACATTACTGACACATGTTGAAATAAAGTAAAGGAAATGTGTGATAACAAACTGCTATTTGCAAAACGACCGCTTGTATTCTGCTCATGAAAAATAGAAGAAAAACTGTTTTCTTTTATTTCCAATGCAAAATCATGGATTGTACATAAGTCAATCGCTCTCTGCCTATAATACAAACATCTTGAACTGATTGGATAGCAGCTGTTCAAACGGACCAATCAGAAGAGAGCTTGTCTCCAGCTGTGGGTTTAACTATTTTAACTTGACATTGAGAAGCTAGAAAGAAGCTAATATGCTCACTACTTACCCCTCTGGAGCAGGGGGCCCCAAACGTTTTCCTGTGAGGGCCACATAACTAAGTTAGATAAGGTTTCTGCCTGCTGGTGCTCACTAAATACTCAATATGCCCTATTTAGGTTGTCTTGGCCCTTTTATCGCAGCCTGTGGGGTTTTTCCCTGACTTGGGAACAAGAATACAGCCTGTTGAGTGTGACAGGTAGCCAATCAGAAAGCGCGGTGACGTAAGAACAGAGTGGAATCCCAAACAGCTGATATATCGCAACCGAGGGTCCGGTGGATATCAGATGATATTTGGAAATGTTTATTATTAAATCTAAAGGTTATTATTATGTTTATTCAGTTAAAAATGTTAACTATGAAAAAATATATTCACCTCCAAATCATAATGCAGCAAATAGAGCGGCTGCTCCCGTCGTCTTTTATCCACCGCCTTCTTTTTATTACATCTTATATCTCCTAAAATGACTCCACAAACTATCACTATTGCTTCTACATCGTCATCGTGTTAGATTATTCTAAATTCCCGCTATGTTGGGGGTTTTACTGGATTATCCTCTGGAATCGGGATGTTCCTGACCAGGGGCGGAGCTATAGGCGGCGCTGGGGAGACTCATAAGCTCTACTCATGTCCTCTCGATTACGGCCCAAACGCTCCACGACTCTGGTCGCTATGGTAACGTTTATATATTCCTTCAAAATAATATACAGAAGCACAAAAACGAATACTTATTTTCATAAAAATTTTAACTCACAAAGGACACCCGAGCTGTGTTGCTCCGGCACAGTGTGCTTGGTCTCCACGTGGCTAAGCAGTTTGAAGCTTCCTTGCCTCATTTGCGAACCAGTCGCCACGTTATGAGACTCACCTACCGGTCCGGGATAAATCCATTCTCCTGTCTCTTCTCTGGGCCTTTTCCCCTTTTCAAAGAAACTTTCCAAAGTCATCTGATCTGTTTCTTACTCATTTTGCTGCTTGTGGGCTCAATGTTGGCGTACAAGTAACCTAGACTTCAAATGACTTACTTCCTGCTAAAGAGCCCCCTGGTGGTTGAAGAAAAATCCACATATAAACGGCTTATATAGTCCGGAAAATACGGTAAATGAAAAAAATCCGAATGGTCCCTGGTATTGTTCAGGGGGCCGGACCAAACGTGGAGCCGGGCCGGATCCGGCCCGCGGGCCATAATTTGGGGACCACTGCTTTGAAGTTGAACCCAATTTGGTCTAATTTTGAATTTACCCTTATTTTTTCACCATAAAAGCTATTTACCTTACCTTGTTTGGTATCATTATTTTCAGCACATCCTAAACTTTATGATTTTACAGTGTTTCATTTTGACAAAATGCATTTTCACCTTGGAGCAAAAAAAAAAAAATCACACAGAAACAAAATCCGAGTAGAAAAAATATTGATATTTTTACTATAAAATTCACAAAAATGTTGAACGAACCATTTTTGCAACCTAAAATGAATTTTTTGGGGTAAATTTTAAGAACTTTTGTACAAACTTAGTAAAAAACAAATTAGTCATCATATTTTACACCATATTGTGGGTCATTTCCCAGGCGCTTTTTGACAACTATTTTGAAAATGTGTCAAGATCTCCATCACAAATTCTCTTAAACATCACAATGTCTCATCCCCCACCCCCACTTTCAACTATTTACAATATTTACAAAATGGGCGTCACAAGAGGTCTGCATACAAATTACTTGTGCCATTTTGCAAAACAGTTTCTGTCAATCAGAAGGCACAGTGGCACATCACAGCCCTCACATTTCCATTGAGTGTCCTTCCTGATATCGTCTACATAGAGGCAGCGTCTGCACTGCAGTCTGCCATTTCTGGCATTTTTCTGAGCGCTGATGGGAACAGGAATGTGTTCAGTTGCCCTTCTATTAGAAACACCTGCCATGTCCACACTACAAAGCTGACTGGCCATCTCCACATTGAAGTCTTTGTGTTTCATGGGCTTCACTCCTTTGGTTTTGCACAACTCTTGGTGTAGGATGTAGGCATTTACTGTGGCAATGTCAACCAAATGCATAAGCACAGTCTTGTACCAACGATAGGTTTTCCGTTGTGCAGAGTAGTACTGGATGAGTTGATCAGACAGGTCAACCCCACCCATGTATTTATTGTACGCCATGACTGGTGTAGGACATGGAATGTCTTTCACAATCCAGCGTTTCTCTTCATTCTTCACCCTCCTTTGCACCGTCTCACCTGAAAACGCATGATGGATAGTTGAGCAGACAGACACCTCCCGTGTGTCCATCCACTTCACGAAGACCAGTGGGCCCTCTCTGATCCATCTCACTGATCCTCTTACACTTTTGTTAGTGAGAGCATTGGGCCTCCCTTTAGGGCATCCCTTCCTGGATTCCCTATAAGTGCCACAAGCTCCAAACTTTTTGTTGGCTAGGTCCTTGAACAGTTTGGGACTGGTGTAAAAATTGTCCATGTAAATATGGTAGCCGGTGCCCAGGTAAGATGGTTGAATAAGGTTCATCACCACGTCATAAGGCAGCCCATGTTCACTTGCAGTGCGAGCCTTGCCAGTGTACAAGCTAAAACTCAGAGTGTAGCCACTGCTCGACTCGGCCAACACAAACAACTTTATTCCCCATTTAGTTGGCTTGTCTTTCATATATTGGGTCAGGCCCGTTTTTGCCTTTGTTAGCACCATCCTTTCATCAACTGCCAGCTCCCTCTTTGGTTGGTAGTAAACCTGGCAAGCAGTGAGGATGTCATCATAAACAGGCCGCAGTCTCGATAATTTGTCGTAGCCTGGTGTTCCCTTCTTTTTGTCATTTTTGACATCCTCCTCAGGATTACTTGGGTGTAAGTTCCACATAATAGTCCTGAACCTTTCCCTTGTCATGACCTTGGCTGGAGTTGCAACAGACAAAAAATGATTTTGTCTCCAGTAGTCCTGGACACTTGGTAGTTGAACCATGGACATATAGATCAAGAGACCAAAGAACTTATACAGCTCCTCTGTGTCTATTTCAGCCCATTTATACTTTTTTCCATTTGCTTGATTTTTTGCAGCATATCTGTTTGTGTTGTCACAGATGGTCTTGACTGTATCAGCTGCAAAAAACAACAAAAACAGCTCTCTTGGACTGTGGTTGGACATCAGATCCAGCTGTGGTCCTGGTGTTCTCCTAGGTTGAAACCGGCTGACAACGGGGGTTGCATCTGCATCCTCTTCAGTGTTCCACTGCCCAGCCCGTGTTTCTGGTGCTGCCTCAGTCAGAGGAGATCTGGATCTTGTCCGAGTTCGCTGTGCTCTCCGTGGTGCTCTCTGTTGTGTGGGCCTCAACTGGACAGAGCTCGTGGGAGTTTCCTCCTCTTCCTCCTCCTCCTCCTCCTCTTCGCCGAGCAGAATGGAGCAGGGCTTAAAGTAAAAAAAAATCCTGAGCCTGAAACTTGTAGTTATGATAGAAATTAACTGTACCGTTGCTATTGCCACAGTTGAATAAAAAGTGTCTGAATAGTGCAAACAATTGCTTCTAACAATACAATTAACAAGCTAAACACTCAAACTTAAATAAGACTTCAGTACATTTCAACTCAAAACAAAATGTAACATGTCTGTGCCCTAAAGGTTTGCCTTACAGGCAAAAATCCCTCAACATTAAATCAGAGTTCTTTCAGTCAATGTTTTTGCAAGTAATTTAGAACATGCAACATTACCAACTAAACCACTGTTTCTCAACCTTTTTCAGCCCAGCGCCCCATTAACCTTTATCCAGGTCCCTCACCACCCCACCAAAGAATTAGTAGGCTACTTTGCACTGACTATTATTTTATTATTAATATGACTGTCGCTATTGTAGATTAGATTTTTATGCTTGTTTCTGTATTATCATCAATATAATTTCCCAGAGAACAAAAAACCCATGTGAATAGAAATTATTTTCCTAGGTGTCTACGAAAAATTTAATGAACATTCAACTTAAAATTGGTAGGCCTAACAGCAACCAATCAGAGTGGAAAAAAATTCTTACTCCTTGCCATTTTCTAGTTGTTAAATATTCCACAAAATGACCAGATAAAATATATTCAACATGCCAGTTTAAACTTTGAACTTTTTGCAAACGACTGAGCACTGCAACATTAAAATAATGGATAGAACTGTAATTACATTAATCATAGCTCTTCTTCTCTTCAGTGTTTCTGTGGGTTTCTGGTGGTGCAGCTCTGTGCTGCCTTCAGGAGAATGGGACATCAGAGCATCATCCATAACTTCACCCACATGGCATTTCATGTGCAAACCAGAGCTTTCAGTGGAAAAACAAAAGTTCCAGGTCCTTTTGATGCCATACAAATATGAGACAGAAATATGGATTGTATCCTTATATAGACCTGTCTATTGATTATTGTTAGATATTTTTTGTACTATCATTTTGTTATTACTCTAGTTCATATTCAGTCTAATGTTCAGTTTAAAGTGTTCTCTTTCTTCTGTGTGTATAAACTGACCTAGAGGCCATGTCTGCCTGTTCATCTTTATGTGAAACAGTTAACTGTGTGTTTCCCAGACCTTAAATTACATTTCCACAGGTGCCTTCTTATCAACCAGAATACTCCCTACCTTGGAAACTGCCTGTGTGCAGTAATAATTTGTCTCTACTGTTTTTCTTAGCCATCCTCCCTCCTTTTGCTTAATAATAAAAGACGAGCTACAACCAAAGGTTTTCAGAACGCTCAGTGAACGGCTTGGAGGAGCCGTTTGCTGAGTCTTCTCCTTTTGCAAAAGCTTCGGCCATAAAATTCATATACGTTGTCTGTGGTTCTTTTAATGAAGGTTCGAGAAAAATACCCATCAATTATAGATTAATAGTTTTACTGGACAGAAATTACAAAGAACAAATCTGATTCTTAATCAAATCCTAATGAGTCAAATTGAAAGTGTCATGGAATCATCAGCCTCATGACATTAACACTGGTATGAAAAATAATATTGAAGAAATAAATATATCAAAACTAATTAAAAACATAAATAAGTGATCAGTTCTTTACTGTTATGGCCTGTAATATATATTTATTCCCAGTATTAGATATGATCTCAACAAACCCATGACATTTCAACAATATTATTTTACCTTTTAAAACAACGGAAACTATTTATGCATTCTGATTATTGAAATGTAAAAGTGCTGTGTTGTTCTATCACCCCCGTTTCATACCGGACTGCTTACAGCTCCGGTGTTAACGCTATAAAATGAACGATCTCTATTGTGGTATCACCATGGAGGGATCTCTTTATTTAAATTGGTTCATTTTTCAGAGGGAGACACAGTGAGGATATCGTGACTTTAGCAATTACATGTTTATAAGAGCGATTTTCTGATGTCCTTCCATGGAAGCGGGCAGCATCCAGACGGACAATAAAACACTTTTTAATATAAGTTGCTGCTTTGACTTGATCACAGAACTGCCAAAACATATGTAGAAAAATCCTCAATACAACATAAGATATTAGAAAATCAGACACCAGACAAAGTGAATCTCAGCAACGTCATCAGTCGGTGTAACACTGAACTGAGGCGGTGAAGCTACAAACACTGAATAGAAGAAGAGCTGCCATCGATACAGTTGCAGCCAGGCATGTTTTAATGTTACACAATACTGTTTTAGGAAGTTGCTCAAAGTCTAAACTGGCATTGTTGTGATTGTAAGGTGCAAAGTTTACCTTCGACCAAACACCCCCCAAATAAATCCCAACCCCCTTTTGTAAAAGTGTCCGCCAACTTCCCGCCTTCTCCCCTTTCCTTTGCCCAGCGCCACTTGTTTATAATCCTCTCTCAAGTAAATGTGTTTCTTTACCGGGGTGAGACAAACTATCTTCTTTCATCTCGCATTTGATTTCTTTTCTCCAAACCGTTAGGGCTACAGTCATTGGTCAAGAACACGGGAGCTAGAATTCTGATTGGCAGACATCTTTGTCTATCATCTACAGCCCGCAGAATGCAGTTTGGTTGACGTGGACCGTTTAGTCAAACAGCCGGAAGTCCGGCCCCCGGCCGGAACTCTTTAAGCCCTGTATGGAGGGATAACCAACCTAGAGATGGAAACTAGCATGTAATATGGTTCCGTGTGCATCTACTCCGATTATAATAATGTACTGTACATATCCCATGCCGAATAATAATATAAAATAATAATAATAATAATAAACAAACCTCATCGTCAAGCTCAAACTCCGAGTCCGAATCATCTGCCAGCTCGCCTTCGTCCTCTTCACACTCATACAAGTACCTCAGAGATTGCTCTGCAGTCAGGTAGCGACGGCTCATTCTGACAAACACACACACACTAATTCACACTAACTAACACACGTATGGTCAAAAAAATCTAATCCAAAACACTACTTGCAAAAACCCTAATCCAAAACACTACTTGCAAAAACCCTAATCCAAAACACTCCTTCACCGGCACAAAACTCTGACCGCGCTGCTGTTCCCATAGACCTTTGGCTGTTCTGATCCCAAATCAAAATGGCCGAAATGCTTTCTGATTGGTTGCTCCAGAAACGTGGTGGGGGGTTTGGAGAAAATCGGAAAAATGGCTTTCAGGTTGCATTCGTTCACTTTTTGGTCATAAAACATCCACTGATTGCACTCCACGTGTGTAAAATGCGCACTACTCTATGGCGAAAATGATCAATCATATTCCTGGTTTTATTTGGAAGTAAATATAAAACAAATCGATATAAAAACACTACTTTTATAAAGTTTGAAGTCTCTGCTGTCCAACAGAATTGAAATGCACACTTCTCATGCCGTCTTTTTTATATACAGAAGACTTTTAAATGTATGATCTCATGCCCGCCCTGTGGCGGGCATCGACTGCATATTAAAGTACCTAAGCAGTGGAGCTGCATTTACATGCACACTCACAAATGTACACGTTCATAGACTGATACACAGATTGGCAGGCAATCTGGGTGCTGAGCGCCTTTGCCCTGAGGCACTTTCTCATGTTGCAGAGTAGGAACCTGGAATCAAAACCACAATGGACCTTACCACAGGGGCTGCGTTTCATTGGCCAATGCTAATTTTACGTCACAGCGCAGCTACTAGTCTCACAGACACAAGCTACAGTAGTAAACACATGCTAATGCAGTGGTGGAGAAAGTACTCAAAAACTGTACTTAAGTAAAAGTACAAATACACAGTCAAAAATGTACTTAAGTAAAAGTCAAAAAGTACTGGCTTTTAAAAATACTTAAGTATTAAAAGTAAAAGTACTTGATGAATACAT